>OZ025294.1:284217173-284288173 GCA_964019185.1 Maratus speculifer
ACCCCTAAAGGAGCCAGATGGCACTTTTAATTAGGGTGAAAAGATGGCACCCATAATCCAGAGTGCCCAATAATAAAAAATTAAAAAATATACACACCGACTTTCGGCCCTCGAAGGATTCGAACCCACAACATCTGATTACAAGCTCAGCGTTCTAACCGCTCGGCCGTCGAGCACACCTTCATTCGCTCACAGCAGCAGATTTTACTTGCCGACACCGAAAACAGAAAGACACACATCACAGCGCATGCGCATGGTGCCAGTCACCCGACGAGGTGCCACATTGCTGCCAATACGAAGTGCATGGCACCTTATTTAGCTCCAATCACCCAGTAAGAGACCTGTGGCACTGCAACCACATATCCAAGCCCCTATGACACCCTAGGGTTCCAAATGGCACCGCCTTCTCACCTCCAGGTCCCAAATGGCACCGGTTTGTCACCTTTACTTTTAACAGTGTAGTGTTCTATAATGAAAAAAAATTGTTTACAAGAGATATTTTCTTTAAGAAATTCGCAGAAATTTTTTGTCCCTCACTTTGCATCAAGTCCGTTACCTTGTGATTATTTTAATCAAAATAGGTTTCTAATTCTGCTTAAAGTTAGCAGCAAATGTTCGGCGATATAGTTAAACTATTCATGCAACTTGTACTTGCCATTTTTTATTCTTCAATTGTGAAGCAATGTAATAGTGGCAAGAATAAGCTTTCATCAAAGTTGGTGTTTTTTCTTTCTCTGTCAAGTCTGTTACCGTAAATTTTAATATTAAATAAAGAATACTGCCCAGTTAAACTGATGGCATTGAGCTCACAGGCTACAAATACTTAATTGTACATTAAAGCCTTATATTTTCAAGGGTTAATTCCGTTCGAAAAAAAAAAAAATTAAGAAGGGGAAACAGCTCTCCCTTTTCCTCTTTTTTATACTTAATCATTGAACCTCCTATACTATCAAAGACATGCTTTATCATATAAAAAATCTATATCCAAAATTCAGAGCAAATGAGATAATTCTTAACCTTCCTACCCTGTTCAAATTTAACTCAAACTTGATAAAAAGATTTCACACCAGAATTCTTATTTAAAGATTTTAATAGATTAAATTGACTTATTTTTCTGAATCTGTTATTTAATTTTTTTTATGAAAAAAATTCTGGTTCGAATCGTATAAAACAAATTACAGATATGGGTCGATTAGACCCATTCAGGGTAGGAAGGTTAATAAAAACCCATTTAGCATTTATATAATTTAAAAGGAGTTATCCCCCTCTTTTATACTTAACCATTAAACTTCTAAAACTATTCAGAGATTTGAACGAAATCTAAAAATTCTGCTTGAAAAACCCATTTATATAAATTAGGGGGGGGGGGGAATTAGAACCCCTGTTCCCCCTATTTATACTTATTCAATGAACACCTAATAACAGTCACGGAATCGCCTCATCAGAATGATCCTAATCTAAATTTTGAACGAAAACTTAATTCTGCATGAAAATCCCATTTATATCAACTAACGGGGGGCATGAGCCCCCCGTTCCCCCTCTTATACATATCGAATGAACTCCAAAAACTAATCAGGGAAGCGCCTTGTCAGGATATACCTACATACAAAATTTCAAGTGGATCGGATATTTTTATCATGAGTTATCGCGTTACGCACGAACATACACAACAGACGGGCACAATAAGCTCTCAGGCTATGATAGCCTGTGAGCTAAAAAATGATTTTTGCATTTTTTAAATTAAATATTGTTTACTAAATAGTTTCAGAAGGTATGTGTATAATTATCTAAGTTAGAAATTATACAAGTTAATTCATTTCTTATAGTTTTATTTGAAATGTCAAGTCCGTTACCATATTTGTAAGCGAGGAAATGTAAACTGCTAAGTGAGTTTATTAAATAGTTTTAGAAGATATGTAAATTATTATCTAAGTTAGAAATATACAAGCCAGTTCATTTTAATAGTTTTATTTGAAATGTCAAGTCCGTTACCATGAAATGTAAGCGAATAGTGAAAATGGCTCACCCATGGTACGAATAAAACCACGGCATACTCTGAACGGTTAGGCCGGCAAGCGCGATTGAGTTCAAACCCGCCACCTATAGTCTACTGGCTTCGAAAGCAGAATCTCTCAGTCTTTGATTGAGCCATAAAAGCATGAGAAACTTTGGTCTAATAAAGTTAAACATTAGGGTAAGTCAGAGATAGTTATCCAATATAAGTCCCGCCCTACCCCTGATTTTTTTCTCTTTTTATAGCAATGATTCTTCTAGTGCAGATTTAACTTATCTACTACAAATTTTATATAACACTTCATACAATGTATTAATGTATATTGCTGCAATGCTGAAAGGAGGTAAAAAGTAATTTATATATATATATATATATATATATATATATATATATATATATATATATATATATATATATATATATAAAGTTATGTTGTTTATGTTGGCCATTTATTCCAATCTCGGGGTTAGACGCCCCGCTGGATCGGCTAATAGTATGTATGACTTTATTGCATTTATAAACTTATGTAAAACACATGAAAAATTTTTTACCTGTTTGATAAGATTATGAAATTAAAAAGAAAATGAAAAGAAAAAGGGTAAGGTATCTACCTCACCCTTTTTCTTTTCATTGTTATGAAGAAAAGCAGTGGAGGGGGAGGGGATTGGGATTTTAAAAATAAGTAGACGGCGTTTATGCAGAAAAAGACTGGAAAACATTATAACAAACTGTGATTTTTAAAATTATTTAATGTACAACTGTCTAAGAAATATCGATACTGTATACAGTACCTTAAACTGTGGCTACTTTAACATTTGGGGGTCGTTCAAGTATTACGTAAACAATAAAGGGGAGGGGGAGGTGGTCCAGTGCCTGCTGAGTGTTTTCGATCTTTAATAACTGTAGAATGAAACTGGCGGCCATCCTTCGGGAGAAAAAAGTTTCCTTCAAGTTGATGTATTCTCCTTATTTCTTTTGCATTGTTCAATCTTCTCGTGCTTTTGTGAATAAACTACAAACTGATGGAGATGAATAGGTTTCCTGGAAAAGTGTTGAAAGAAAGCAAACCAAGCGTTTTAACATAATTTTATTGTTCCTGTTAAATGATTACTGTATCCTCCCTCTAATACAGATTTCACTGCAATGAAAGCATTATTAAAATTAAGAAAATTCTGCGCTTTAAAAACCTTAGTTATTTTGAATACTATCTAGAATTATATTTCTATCCATAATTAAATTGTTCATATCAGGCTAAATAAATCATCTTTTTTTAAAACTATTTGGAAAACGGTTATTGCTTTCGGTCGAGAATAGACCTTGTGGTGTTCGCATTTTATTTTTTACCTTTTTTAACGTCCGTGATCCTTTTGCTTTGCTTTTCTTATTGCGACTCTCTAGTGGAAGCCAAATTCAAAGATCCCGATCCACTTCTCGAAAAACCAACTCTCTAATGGAAGTAAGGTTATAGGTAAAAAAAAAAATCAAAAATTGAAACTAAACAAGTTTTAAAGGAAAATTGATTAAATTAAAAACGCTGAAAATGTGATGAGATGGTGCGGGCTTCGATGCTCCCGAACGACCGCAGCTGCATCGAGCTTATTATTATCAAACCATTAGTTGAGCATTTGAATTGGACATACTCAAATCTGAATCTGGTAAGCTAAATTCAGGCAAAATTTCGTCATCTGAATCTGAATCTAACATGTCAAATTGATTAGAATTTCATTTTCCAAATGGTTGTTATAATTTGGTAAATTATAATTTTTCCTCCTTGCTAAGCATTTTTTTTCTGTAAAAAAAGAGACACAGAGAGAGAGAAAACAACATTACAACTTTTGCTTAGTAGTCAGTCTTTTATTATTATTATTATTATTATTATTATTATTATTATTATTATTATTATTATTATTATTATTATTATTATTATTATTATTATTATTATTAACAGATTTCCCATATTTATAGGAGCATATATGCAACAAAAGTTTCTTTTGCTGTTCGTAAATTGCGCAAAAGCTTCCGAACGGTTTTTACAGTATTATCGATTTTCTCAATCCGAAACTTTTTCGTTTCGGATGATACAAATTTTCAATTAAACATCTTAGGTTTAACAAACATGCTCAAGAGACAAACTTGCTAAATTAACTGTGCAAAATAAATACGTTTTACTACTCTTGGATACATAAATTTTGTTTCACAGTAAAAATGTTTAATCTAAAAAAAAAAAAAAAAAAAAAAAAAAAAAAAAAAAAAAAAAAAAAAAAAAACTATATTTTTAGTACAATATTATTGCGTTGAGAATACTAAATTATGTTGAAAAATATCCTGAAACGTTTTCGAAAAATGCGGGCAGAAAATTAAATTCCGTTTAATAAATGCTATTTTAAATCTTCGAAATCAATGGGTTTCTGGAAGATAAAGAAACGTTATTGGAATCGTAAGTAATTTGGAAAAAGATGCATTATATTTTCATAAATATTATTACTAGATCAAGAAAAATGTCTTCCTTTTCTTAGGAGTTTTAGATATTAAAGTGCAATCTGCATATTTATCAGAAATACTTTACCCATGAATTATATTGTTGCAGCGTATATGGGGTTCTTTTGATCTTATGGTTAGACAACCTCAAACTCTTGTCAGAAAAGTAGAAAATAATTTATTTACAGAACTTCAGAACAACAGAGTCTTCGAAACTCACAAATATTACTAGATATTCAAAAATAATTGTTCAAATCTATCGTATAAGTGCAGATATAGGTTCCAGAGACTCTTTATACAACGTCTCAACACTAAATCACATTCAAAACAGCGTAAATAAAACTCAAGCAAACTTGCTTAAACAATCGTAGCTCACTCAATGACTGACTGGTAAATAATAACCACAGCAGCTCGTATCCGGCTCTCCTATATATAGTCTCGCCGCATGCGGTGGAAATTTCTACAACCTTCTAGAAAAATCCGGAAAACCACGGAACAACATTCAATGTATCAGTATATCTATATGGGGTTACCATAGCCAACAATCGCCAAGTTTGTCGCCAACTTGGCGATATATCGCCAAATTTGGCGACCAAAATTAGTCGTCAAAAGTGACGCCAACTTGGCGATATCTTTAATATTTCGCCAATCTGCCATACACATTCATTGAAAATGATAGACAAGTTTGCTTGATAACAGAGACAATGTAACAAAAACTAATATTAGTAAAGAAATGGAGCTTAATAAGATTATTTACATCATTTTACAGTACAAACACTAACTATATACAAAATTCGTAACACTACACCCTCCTCAAAGACTGCACGTCCCGGGCAGTGCAATCCTTGAGTTAGAGGAAAACACTTAAAATTAATAAACAAATGAATAAATAAATAATAATAAGATTTACATAAATAAGAAATAATTACTATTTACATATTTACAAAAAGTGACTTTCATGACCATGGTCTGAAATTCCAGTTTAGAATTTTTAATCACTTTGGCCAAAATAAGGAACTAGCCGGTTATAATGTACGACCTTGGGCTTGGTGTGTGGCGATTTTCGTATGCGTACGACGACGTCATTCAGCCTGTTGACGACTGTGTAAGGACCGTCCCAGTTTCTTTGTAATTTTGGCGACAGTCCCTTACGACGTATGGGATTCCACAACCAAACTTTGTCACCTTCGTTGAACTCATGTCCAGTTGCCTTTATGTCGTACCGTGTCTTCATCTTTTCTGATGCCAGTCCGTTTCGGTTCCTCGCTAGACAATGAACCTCCTCAATCCGTGCCTGGAGTCCATCCACGTATTCTTCAGGCGACAAAGGAGCGTCAGGAGGACGGCCAAACAAAAGATCAGCAGGCAGACGAAGATCACGACCAAAGAGCATTTGAGAAGGGGAGTAACCAGCAGCCTCATGAGTGGCACTCCTGTAGGCAAGCAGGAAAAGAGGCAATTTCTTGTCCCAGTCCTGTTGGTCTCTAGACACCAGGAGAGAGAGGCTATTTAGGATGGTACGATTGAAACGCTCCACCATGCCGTCCGATTGAGGATGTAGAGGTGTAGTTCGAGTTTTGTCCATGCCGAGTAGTCCACACATTTCCTTAAACACAGTCGAATCTGATAGAAACATTGCGCAATTCGTAAATAATTTCCTCCGTTGTGCAACAAATGACAATTATCATGGCATCATAAATAAAGTTAAGTGCTCGTTAGAGTGACCTTGGAAACAGTGATTACGAGTGAACAATTACAGGTTTACAAAAACTGTCAAAACTTTCAAAATGACTCTTTTTTATTAATAATTGTTTCTATATTATGATTTATGTATGTATCGATTTAAATTCATCCTGTTCTCTGTTTTGTAGCTTGATGTGAGCACTATCCTTTTTGCTGTGTTTGTTTTTCTCGCGTGTGAAAATTAAAGTAGAAAATGAAGAAGTGTGTATACAATAATTTGTGTGTGTGTTTTACACTTACCATATAATAATATTATACGTCTTTATCAAGATGAATTAGTGCAGTGTATAGATCAAAATGTGAATATGCCCGGTTCCCTTCTCCTATGGTGGATTTAATTGTTGGATACTTCAATGAAGAAGAATTCATCGGGTGAGTACCATTTACTCTCCTATTTAATTCTGATTAATGATAAGAAATGAAGAAAAACTATTGTATTGAGGATATAGTGACAACTCACGCCATTATTAAGACAAACGTCTTTCAATGATTATGAGAACGATTTAAAAAGATATATCAATTTGATAACATAGTGATATACTAATTTCACACAAATAAAAAATATCGAATAAAAAAAAAACAAATAAAAATATATAAGATTAGAATGGCTACTTTAAAAGACAATTATTCAATTGAAAAATTGACAGCAACGAATTACAGTATATGGAAATTTAAAATTGAAATGCTCTTAACTAAAGAAGAGCTGTTCCATGTAATAACCGATAATCCACCGACCCCTTTGACCGATCAATGGTCCAAAAATGATAGGAAGGCCCGGGCATTGATAAATCTAACTATCGATGATTCACAGATAACCCACGTTAAGAACCTACAAACTGCTAGACAAACATGGGATGCATTAAAAGAAATCCATGAAAGATCAAACCTCACAAGCAAATTGTTTCTCCTTAGAAAGTTATATAGTATAAAATTAGCAGAAAATGGAAATATGATAAATCATATTACAAAAATAATGGAGCTCGTTGATCATTTGGCAGCTATAGGCGAAATAATTGATAATCACCACATTTCCGCGCTCCTCCTGTGCTCTCTGCCCCAGTCTTATGATAATTTAATTACTGCTCTCGAAAGTAAAGAAGAAGCACAATTAACTCCGTCATATATTAAAAATAAGCTGATTGACGAGTTTAATCGTCGAAATGAAAACTATGAAAGTATTGATAATACAGCGAAAGCTTTTAAAGCTCAGAAAAAGTTTCCAGCTAAAAAAGAATCAAAATATTGTTCGATTTGTAAAATGAGAAGCCATAACACACAAGAATGTTGGCACAATAAAAACAAAACACACACAACACAACAAAATCAACACAACAAAAATTACAAAAAACACTATTCTACATCACTCGTTTTTCAAAGGGGTGAAAACAATTTTAAGAATGAACAAGCATCGGAATCGTATAACAGGTTTAATCGCTATGAAGGAAAAAACAATACATGGAGAAACAGCGAAAACAAAGATTATGCATTTATAACACAAGGGATAGAAAATAAAACATTCATTGTGGATAGCGGTAGCTCAAGTCACATTGCATCCTCTGAATCAATGTTTACAGAGATAAAATCGAGGGAAAAAACAAACGTGACTATCGCAAACGGAAAAAAACTTATCGCTTACGGTTCAGGCGATGTAAATTTAAATACGCTGACATCGGATAATAAAATTCATAAAATAACACTTAAAGATGTACTTCTAGTACCTGAAATCGAAACGAATTTACTATCAGTCAGCGAAGCAACCCAAAACGGATGTGAGATTGTATTTAAAAATGACCGATGCTCTTTCAAACTTAACGGAGAAATCTGCTTAGAAGCACAAAAGGTAAATAACCTCTATGAAGTCCAGTTGGCTAACAAAAACCACGCGAACATTACACAAACGTGCAACAATAAAAATTGTCTAGAACTATGGCATAGAAGGTTAGGACACAGAAATCTAACATCGATTAAAGAAATTACACAAAAGGAATTAGTAAGAGGTATCCAGATAAACAATTGTAAACATAATATAGATTGCGAACCGTGTATTAAGGCGAAATTAACTGATGAACCCTATCCGAAAGTTGCTCAGTATAGAGCAAGTAAAAGGCTTCAACTTATTCACTCGGATGTTTGTGGATCTTTTCAGACACCCACGATTGGGGGGAAATCATATTTCTTGACTTTTATCGATGACTACTCGCGATTCACAATAATCTATCTATTGAAAAGAAAAAGTGAAGTCTATGAAAAACTCAAAGAGTTCATTGCGCTAATAAGCAACAAATTTGGTGAAAAACCGAAAGAAATCAGAACGGATAATGGGGGAGAATTTACATCAGATGAAATTGAGAATTATCTCAAATCAAATGGGATAAAACATCAACATACAGTCCCATATTGTGCAAGTCAAAATGGGGTGGCTGAACGGAAAAATAGGTCGTTAGTTGAGATGGCTAGGACAATGTTAAATGAATCAAATCTACCTTTAAAGTTCTGGGGGGAAGCAATCTGTACGGCAAACCACCTACAAAATAGACTGCCTACAAAAGCTAATGCAAAAACGCCATATGAATTATGGACAGAAAGACAGCCAAACTTAAGTTACGTTAAAGTATTTGGCTGCAAAGCCTTCGCTTATATTGATAAAGCCAGAAGACAAAAATTAGATAATAAAGCTGTTGAAGGTATTTTTGTGGGATACGACAATGAATCTAAGGGATACCGCATATATGTAGGAGGAAATGAAATAAAAATCGCAAGAACGGTAAAATTTCTTGAAAATAAATTCAAATACGTAAATGATAAGCCTGAAATTGAACAAAAACAAAATGAAGACGAAAAACGCAATTGTAAAAATCTCGTGGAGATAGAAATTTCGAACGAAAAAACAACACCATCTGCGTCTCAACAACAAATTGTGGAACTAAGGCGCTCAGATAGAATAAATAAAGGCGTACCTCGTGATAGGCTTATATATATTGTCAAAGATGACAAAATTAATGAACCAAAGGATTATAAGGAAGTTAAATTAATGGAAAACTCTCCGGTAAAACAGAATTGGATAGAAGCCATGGAGAGCGAAATGAATTCTTTAAGAAAAAATAAAACATGGTCAATTGTAGATCCTCCACCGAATAAGAGAATAATAGGTTGTAAATGGACTTACAAATTAAAGCGTGACAATACCGGAAAAATCCAAAATATAAGGCACGTTTAGTAGCTAAAGGATATACGCAAAAGTTCGGAGAGGATTACGACGAAACCTACGCACCGGTCGTATCGTATACTACGATAAGAGCATTATTAATAGCGGCATTGCACCAAAACTTAAATGTTAAGCATATAGATATTAACACCGCGTTCTTACATGGGGAACTTGATGAGGAGATATACATGTCACAGCCGGAAGGATTCGTTGAACCAAACCAGGAAACCAAAGTTTGTAAATTAAATAAGGCAATCTACGGACTTAAGCAAGCCGCGAGAGCGTGGCATAATAAAATAACAGAAACACTAAAAAACATGAATTTCATTCAAAGTAAAATTGACACATGTCTTTTTACACAGAAAAGGAATAATGAAACAACCTATATAATAACATACGTCGATGACCTCTTAATTGCAGGGAAAGACGAAACCATTGAGGAAATAATCGCGAACTTAAATAAAGAGTATGAATTAAAGAATTTAGGGGACGTAAGCAATTATTTATCCATGAACATTCGAAAGGTAAACAAAAGCTACTTAATTAACCAAACTTCAAAAATTGAAGAGTTAATTAATAAATTCAATTTACAAGAAGCAAAACCATGTAGTACACCCATGGAAACAAATTACACTCACTTTAAAGATGATGACAATATTTTACCAAACAACACACAGTACAGACAAGCCATAGGTGCACTCTTATATCTTGCCACAGTGAGCAGACCTGACATTTGTGCAGCTGTCAACATCTTAAGCCGAAGGAACGAAAAGCCAAGAATGAAAGATTGGAACTGTGTAAAGCGGGTCATGAGGTATCTTAAGACAACAAAAACCTTTAATCTAGTTATAGATGGAAATTCAAAACCAACGCTAGAAGTCTACGCGGACGCTGATTGGGGTGGAGACACAGAATCAAGAAAATCGACAAGTGGTAATGTATATTTGCTAGGTAAAAATCCCATACTTTGGTCAACTAAAAAACAATCCTGCATAGCTTTATCTTCTGCCGAAGCTGAGTACATCTCAGCAGCTAATGCAGCTAATCAAGTCAAATGGCTGGTGAATTTACTTGAAGAACTCAATATCTCACAAACATATCCTATAGAACTCTTCGAGGATAATCAGTCGGCTATCAAAATGATAGAGCTTGAAAAACATTCAAGTAAAACAAAGCACATAGAACTTAGATATCATCTCATAAAACAACTGAAACAAGATGGCATAATAAAACTCGTATATTGCCCAACCAAAATAATGATAGCTGACTTATTCACAAAACCCCTGCCAAAACCTCTTTTTGAAATTCACAGGAAGAACTTGCATCTGAGTGACAACACAACTTCAGAAATTAAGGAGGAGTTGATAGAAACATTGCGCAATTCGTAAATAATTTCCTCCGTTGTGCAACAAATGACAATTATCATGGCATCATAAATAAAGTTAAGTGCTCGTTAGAGTGACCTTGGAAACAGTGATTACGAGTGAACAATTACAGGTTTACAAAAACTGTCAAAACTTTCAAAATGACTCTTTTTTATTAATAATTGTTTCTATATTATGATTTATGTATGTATCGATTTAAATTCATTCTGTTCTCTGTTTTGTAGCTTGATGTGAGCACTATCCTTTTTGCTGTGTTTGTTTTTCTCGCGTGTGAAAATTAAAGTAGAAAATGAAGAAGTGTGTATACAATAATTTGTGTGTGTGTTTTACACTTACCATATAATAATATTATACGTCTTTATCAAGATGAATTAGTGCAGTGTATAGATCAAAATGTGAATATGCCCGGTTCCCTTCTCCTATGGTGGATTTAATTGTTGGATACTTCAATGAAGAAGAATTCATCGGGTGAGTACCATTTACTCTCCTATTTAATTCTGATTAATGATAAGAAATGAAGAAAAACTATTGTATTGAGGATATAGTGACAACTCACGCCATTATTAAGACAAACGTCTTTCAGAATCAAAGTTTCTTCCTTGATCGGAATGGATTTGATGAGGAACTCCATATCTGGAAACCCAGTGTTGAACTAGTATGTCTACTACGGTTACCGCCTCTTGATTAGGAATGGAGTAGGCTTCAGGCCACTTAGTGAAGTAGTCCATGACAACGAGGATGTACTTATTGCCATCAGATGTTCTAGGAAGAGGACCCAGGATGTCTAGTGCAATTCGTTCGAAAGGAGCTCCTACATTATAACGCTGCAGTCGCCCACGGGTGCGCCTCATTGGACCTTTACGTGCTACACAGGTGTCACAAGTTCGACACCACTTCTCTACATCACTGCGAACATTATTCCAGTAGAAACGCTTTCGAACCTTTTGCAGGGTCTTCATTACACCAAAATGACCTCCTGTGGGACTACCATGCAGTTCTTGAAGGACCATAGAAATTCTCGACTTAGAGAGTAGTAGTTGCCATCTACATGTCTTTCCATCGTCAGACTCCCATTTTCGGTACAAGATACCGTTTTTCAAATGTAGGGAATCCCAGAGAGCCCAATAACGTTTAGTCGTAGGATGATAATGGGCCATGTCTTGCCATCTGGGCTTCTTGTTGGACTCCTCTTTCAACTCTAGAATTGGCTTAATTTCAGGATTAGCAAGTTGATCTTTACGCAGGCTCTCGTCACTCCACGGATCTTGCGATGATGTAGACCCAGTTGTAACTTGTCTTACTATAGGACCTGTGACATTAAATTTCTTCTCAATCCGGTCGCAGTATCTACAATTCTCTGAGCAGGGTCTTCTTGAGAGAGCATCTGCATTTCATGTGATGAGCCTTTTCGATGGCGTATCTCCATATCGTACTCTTGAAGCTTTTGTATCCACCTGGCTATCTGGCCTTCAGGGTTCTTAAAATTCAATAGCCAAGTTAGAGAAGCATGATCAGTTCGGATCAGGAATTTTCGACCGTAAAGGTAGTGATAAAAATGGTCTATGGCTTTCACTACAGCAAGAAGCTCTTTTCTTGTTACGCAGTAGTTTAGCTCTGCCTTTGATAAGCACTTGGTGAAATAGGCGATAACACGCTCCTGGCCGTCGATTTCCTGGGACAGTACAGCGCCAATGCTTTCGTTACTTGCATCCGTATCAAGTATAAACTGTTTATCAATTTGAACATATGACAGAATTGGAGTGGATGTTAAGGCCTCCTTAAGCTTTTCGAAAGCAGCGTCACATTCCTGTATCCACATAAATTTTTGATTGGCTTCTGTTAATTTATGAAGTGGTCTTGCAATCATCGAGGAGCTTTTGACGAATTTTCTGTAATAGGTGCATAATCCTAGAAAGCTCCGAAGCTGGTGAACATCTGCTGGACGATTCCAATTTTTCACAGCCGATATCTTCTCTGGATCAGTCCTAACTCCTTCCGCTGAAATGATGTGTCCAAGGTAGGCGACTTCATTTCGAAACAAACTGCACTTCGAAGGGCTTAACTTCAAATTAGCTTCCTTTAACTTTTGTAGCACCCGTCTGAGGTTGTTCAGATGTTCATCAAAAGATTTTCCTGTGATTATGATATCGTCTAAATAAACAAGACATGCCTCATATGACAGCCCCCGAAGAACCGTTTCCATAAGGCGTTCAAAAGTTGCAGGTGCATTACATAAACCAAAAGGCATATAGTAATGCAGCCTTTAAATCCTGTACATCTGCCATTCGTACCGCTCTCTGCACTTCGGGATCTTTTATTCCGTCTACAAAGTACTGCAGTGAGAGCATTTCCCGTACATTTGTTGGGCAGTCAATGAATGCAAAATTTGCCAGCCGTTCTATTTCTGAGGCAAACTCTTGAAGGGTTTCATTCGATTTTTGATGGCGGCTCTTCATTTGTATTCTCGCATAATCTTTGAAGAATTTTTGGCCGAATCTCATTTCAAGTGCACAACTTAGAGTCTCAAAATTGAGTTGCGTCATATCGGGCAATGTTTGCAGCACGTCGGCGGCTTCTCCTCTCAAAGATGCTGCCAGTTGACAAGCTTTCACCTCGTCACTCCATTTGTTTGTTTCGGCTACTATGGTGAATTGGATCTTGTAAACTTGCCAGGAACTCTTTCCGTCGTATGTCGACAGCTTAATGTGCACGGGAGAAGCAGGCGGATTCCTAAATTCTTCATAATTACCACTAGACGCTGAAAGCTTCTTCTCAAGATCTTCTACTCTTTTATTTAGCTTTACATCTACGTCAACTATTTTCTCTTCGACGTTACTTATTTTCTCTTCAACGTTACTAACTTCATTCTGAATTTTATCTTCTACTTCCTGTATTTTCTCTTCTACCGAACCTATTCTTCTCTCTACCGACGAGAACTTTTCTTCAAAAGTTTTCTTCATTTCTTCTTGGCCTTTATTCATTTTATCCGCCAACTCTTCTTGGCCTTTGTCAATTTTTTTTAGTCACCTCTTCTTGGCATTTATCAATTTTATTTGTCAACTGTTCCATTCTTTCTTCGTTTTTATTCATTTTATCCGCCAACTCTTCTTGGCCTTTATTCATTTTATCCGCCAACTCTTCTTGGCCTTTATTCATTTTATCCGCCAACTCTTCTTGGCCTTTATTTATTTTTTCCGCCAACTCTTCTTGGCCTTTATTCATTTCTGTCTTTATGCCATTGATAGCATCTAACAGTTCTTTCAGTTGTCCGTCCATTGTTCTTGTTTTCGCCATAAGATCCCGACTCCTGACACCAAATGTTGCAGCGTATATGGGGTTCTTTTGATCTTATGGTTAGACAACCTCAAACTCTTGTCAGAAAAATAGAAAATAATTTATTTACAGAACTTCAGAACAACAGAGTCTTCGAAACTCACAAATATTACTAGATATTCAAAAATAATTGTTCAAATCTATCGTATAAGTGCAGATATAGGTTCCAGAGACTCTTTATACAACGTCTCAACACTAAATCACATTCAAAACAGCGTAAATAAAACTCAAGCAAACTTGCTTAAACAATCGTAGCTCACTCAATGACTGACTGGTAAATAATAACCACAGCAGCTCGTATCCGGCTCTCCTATATATAGTCTCGCCGCATGCGGTGGAAATTTCTACAACCTTCTAGAAAAATCCGGAAAACCACGGAACAACATTCAATGTATCAGTATATCTATATGGGGTTACCATAGAGAAAGAAGGGTTACCATCGCCAACAATCGCCAAGTTTGTCGCCAACTTGGCGATATATCGCCAAATTTGGCGACCAAAATTAGTCGTCAAAAGTGACGCCAACTTGGCGATATCTTTAATATTTCGCCAATCTGCCATACACATTCACTGAAAATGATAGACAAGTTTGCTTGATAACAGAGACAATGTAACAAAAACTAATATTAGTAAAGAAATGGAGCTTAATAAGATTATTTACATCATTTTACAGTACAAACACTAACTATTTACAAAATTCGTAACACTATGTTTAACATTTCTAATAAACGCATAGCATTATTTAATTAGTAATATGTCATAAACATTCCTTTTATTTATAATTCTTAGAATTTACATACTTTTAAGAACTTCTTGCAGTCATTTTTCCAAGGAGAATTAAAGTATCAATAAAAAAATTTAAAATAAAAATAAAAGATGACAAGTGATTATTTGTGGAAAATTTCTTATCACTCAGCTATTTTTAGAAAAACTCTTTCCGCGGTCCGTCTTTATACTTATCGCTATTGTTATAGATTTATTTATTTATTTCTCAAACCATGAGACAAAATACAGACCTATAATCTCATCGGAGAATTTATGCTTGCTCTTTATATAGTGAAGTAAGTTTAACGCGAAAACGCTTAAGGTCTCACACTAGGCACAGAAAAAGACCCGGATGATAATGTAAAGCCTATGGGAGCGTTCTTTTCAAAGATCTCGCTCAAATTTTAATATTTTTACATGATGTTTTTGTACAAAATAGATGAGGACGATCCACAACCTGCCTAGTTTTTACTTCTTCGATTTTGTTTATATATTTTTTTATCTTACGATAGTTTCAATTTCAAAACCGATTTAAACCGGTTTCGAAAGTTAAAGTTTAAAAGAAATCTGGAGCCAAAACTGAAAAAGTAAAAGCTAGGTCGATTGTGGATCGTCCTCAGCTATCTTGTGCAAAACAATCATGTAAAAATATTAAAATTTGAGCGAGATATTTGAAAAGAGCACCTCCATAGACTTTACATTATCATCCGGGTCTTTCTCCGTGCCTAGTGTTACGCCTTAAGGGGACATTGTACCTTGAAATTGGTCGAAATTTCGATTTTTCTTTTTTACTGTTGACAAAATATTTCTTTAATAGTGAATATTTTGACACCTTATTATCACCAATACGACTATTCTATTGTGAGAAATTGTAAATTTTGTTATTAGATCCAGTGCAATTAGCCGTACAAATGGAAAACTGTAATCTGCTTTTTTTTTTTTTTCTCTGTCCATATTTTTAAAACTTGCTTGTTCGAAAAACACTAAGGCTTTTTTGCTAATTTAGATGGAGATTTGAAAAAATTTTTACTTGTTTGCCATGGTGTATTTAATATTTTTGTGCATAGATTTAATATTCAAGTTTATACTTTTTTTTTAAATATTTAAATTGAGAGTTTATTGAATTTTCTTCGTTTTTTAAAATACATGAGGGAAAAACATCATATTAAATGTAAAATTCCACACATCTAAAAATCCATGTATGTAGTATATTCTAATAAATATGAAAAAACATTGAAGCACAAATATTTGTTTTAAAAAAGTAGTAGAGATTTTAAAAATTAAAGTTCAGTAAAATAAACTATTTTTTAAGATTTTTATTTTTTATTTTAGGTAGTTTATGGTATTTAGTATTGTGCCACCCCATATATTCAAAATTGAAGAGATGGTTTCAAAGGACAGTTAACACGAAATGACATAGTGGCCTGAATAGTATACTTTATACAACTTAATATATATTTTTTTCTCTTAACACGAAATAAAAATTGTTTAACATGAAAAAAAAGTTGTTTTCGCCATGCAGGATTCTCCAAAGAACAAATTCTTTGGCACCTTCAATAATCTGTCGATATTGAGATTGATACATTTAATGAAATTTTAGGGAAAGTCTTAATATTACTTGACTCTCTTACAAGACCTTTAAATAAATATATTGGAATCGATCTCTGGGATATATGTGTCTATCGCAGCACCAACTCTGGCAGACAAAGATGTTTTGGAAATCGTTCATATATTCCAAATGTTTCTAGTGTAGATTTCGACGAATTTGACAACGTAATTAACAAAACAGTTCTTGTTCCCTCTAATTCAAAAATGCAAAAAATGATTAAAAGTATGAGCAGTTATTTAGATGCGAATTCGAATGGAGAGATGAATAAGACAATGAAGATCTCGAACAATTTGTGGACAGTATGGTGCTGAAAAAGATATTTAATAAAAGTTATCTGATTCTCTTGTCCCCCCCCCCTCCAAAAAAAAAGTTTAACCACTATTAGTTTATCAGGAAATCGAAATTAATTTTGACAATGTCGGAAATGTTAATAAACTTTGTTCATTTTTTTTTTTTTTACAAAACTTTTAACACAGTATAAAAACCTTTCCTTTAGTTTTGTGTTAAACGTAATTCATTGTATTTATAAATAGCTTGTATTTTTCTGTTTTTCTAACCGGCTAATTGCAAAATATTTACAAAACTTAAAGACATTCAAGTAAAAACTTAAAGACATTTAAACCTTAAAGACATTTATAGTTATTTACAAAGACATTTATAGTTATTCATTAAAAACTTAAAGACATTTATATTTATTTTTAAACAGTTATTCAGATTGAGAGTTTGTTGAATTTTCTTCATTTTTTTTACTATACACGAAAAAAAAAAACATCTTACATGTAAAATCCCACACATCAAAAAATCCATGCATAGTTTTTTGTTGTAAGGTATTTGTACCCTATATGGACAGAGCTCTCAATATGGACACCTCTAATATTTTTAAAGGTAATAATTTTGATCGAGAGATGGCTAAACATTTTCGTGAAGAAAAGCAGTTGAAAAGATAATTAAGTCTGGAAAGTGTAAAAAAGCGCGCTGTTCGCCATTTAGGAGGAAACTTGTTATTTCGAGATGTGCTGATCTTAATTACTTGTAAGCTCAAATTCTTATTAGATATGGTAAAATTACATTAAATGTTGAAAAGTGGAGTATTTTAGAAAGCTAATAAAACATATTTTCGATTGCTATTGGATATTTTGCTTAAAATAATTTTCCTTATTCATTTGGTACACGATTTATTAAAACTACGCCCGGTTCCCAATATGAACAGATTAGGTCCCCATCAACTACAACTGTAAGAAAGAAGAAAATTCAACGTTGCCAAGCAATAATTTGAAAAGTCATAAAAGTGGTAAAATCTTTGTTCAACAAGATGCTATTTGAACAATCCCCCAAAAACCTTCTTCCAAAAAACCCTTGCAGAAAAATAACCCCCCCCCCCCAGTAGGATATTTGTTGGCGAAATCGTAGGTACCAATGGTATGACTTCCTCAACAAAGGAGAGCTGATACTGCTTCTTTTGCAGTATTGATGCTTTTTCAAACATGTGGCCATCCATCACATGTGGCAGATATGTTCATGAGGATTATGTAGGACTTACTGACCGTGGTGAAAAAGTTTCTATTTGTCCATGCTGTGAGGACTAAGTAATAACAGATGTGAATTCGCAGACAGATTCAATAAAGCTAAGAAAAACCAACAATATTACTTCATAATAATATTTACTAGTAACTAAGGGGCCTTGCATGGGTCTTCGAAGGGTAAAAACCGAGAATGCCCCCCCCCCCCTCTTTCTAAAATGTATGTTCTGAAGATATTTACTGTCCCCCCTCCTCTTCGGAATACTTTAAGATGCATTTTTTTTTATTCCCTTTCCTCTAAAATCCCTTGGAAAAGTGGCTCTTTCATACACACTGTATAGAAAGTCAATGAGGAAACACCTGTCCATAATAGAGACAGGTAGTTCCTTATATGGACACTTGTAAACATTTTTTTGTTTTTATCATTTAAATTAAATCAGAATAATTGCAAGGTCGCTAATTTTAATAATGACAGTCTATAGTCCAAGGATAGTGGTCACATATTTTTGTAGTCCTATGGCTTGTACATGGGGGTGAAAAAAATACATTTTCCTTAGGCTGTCCATATTGGGTACAGGTACCTTATATTTTAATGAAAGTGAATTTTTTTTTTTTAAATTAAATAAATTTAAAATTTTTTAAAAAAGTAGTAGAAATTTTTAAAAAAGTTTTTTTTTTCAAAATTTTAAATATTAGTAAAATAAGCTGTTATACAAAAAAAAAAATTAAATTAATTTTTAGTATTAAGTATTGTGCCACCACATATATATAAATAATGAAATCCAGGCGATACATAAATAACCTTTAATGTTTGTTGATTATATAATGCAAATGAATATTTACAGTTTAAAGTTAGGGTGGGGGGGGGGGGCATTCTATTACATACGCCATCGTATACGGCTATTTTTCCCAGAGCTCGATAGGCATATCCTCCCCGTATCTCAGCTGAAATGATTCTCCGTGATTTTAGACTGTTACCAGGCTACTTGGATAAAAAGTTGTAGTCAGCGAATGTACAAGCATGAGTTGAGTTTTTATACGCCATTCGTACTCTGTGAGAGAGTGCTGACCAAGGCTATTAGTTAGTGAGGTGTTTTGAGAAGATAAAACCACAACTCACATATGTTACAGTGTCATTCAAAATTAAAGTGATGGCTTCAAAGGTATTATGTCCATTTAAAAAGCGTACAGCCCAAAGAGTGAAAATGTGTCCAAATTGGGACTCAATCCCGGCTCATAGGTACAGCGCACCGACGTCCTATCAACTGAACCACTTGGATCAATACCCAGCCAGGCATTTCTCATTATCACATGTTTGCAAGGCTACAACTGCAGCACAAGATGGAAAATTTTTCCATGAGCCACGCCACTGACTCTGGGACAAACACGAAACTAAAAAGAATCGAGCATCGGTGACATTGAATTGTCATTTATCATTGTATTGGACTGTACACCTTTTGAATATTTAAATTTTAAATATTATTGAACGCAAGGTGTGAGAAATTTTTTACAGCGGAATTTCCAACAGATTGAACTGAACGCCCTCCATACTAACGAATTCATTTATTGTTATTAATATTTTATTTTATTTTAAACTTTTATTCATAAATAAACATGTTTTGTAACTATTATAATTTTTTACAGAATTTCTTGCAATAACAATATATGTAATGATAGAGATGTGAATACTATGTATGGAAAGAGAACGCAAAAGATTAAAAAAGGGTTTCTCTTGTGTGTTCCGTTTGAATGAGAAATAATGTGCTATTATATAAAAAAAAATGAACGCGTATTGACTTTGTGGTAAAGATTAATTACGTTCTACTACCTTTAAAAAATAGTAGATTAGCGTTTATGACATAGATTATTGTACATGAAATAAAATTCTCCATAAAACAACCAAATGAAGAATAAATTTAAGGTGAAAATAAAAACGAAAATAATAAAAATACAAAATTGCGAGGTCTGTTTTTTTTTTTCTTTTGAAACTGATTATTGGAAAGGCGCCGTTCACTTTGTTTTCGAAGTGGACCTGTGAAAATATAGCCGCCATATTGATTTCCTTTATCATCACCTCGAAAGATGAAGGAGAGACAGAAAGATTAAGTGAAAAGAGCGACAGAAAGAGGGGGGGGGGGGTTACGAAGAAAAAAGAGACTTCCAGCTCGACAAAGTGTCGATAGTAGCGCTTTCAAGTAGGTGCGTTAAAAGTTTTCAGAATTAAGAATTGCCTAACAGGTTGTGTGCACAGAATGTCGGGGTTATGAATAAAGATATTCAAATCAAACATGTTATGACAAAATCGTGTGACAATAAGTCAATGGAGCAAAATGGATTGAGGAGATTAAATATTAATTTAGACTTTAAACGATGAGATCCTTTTCAAAAACCGAGACATCTATTGTAACAGAGGCTCAAGTTGAAGAAGTACTTGAGATCTAAGTAGCACGTTTTATTTAAGTAGCAGACAATAGCTGTTGATTGGCAGATGTGGGAAAAGACGTAAAGGTTAATTTAGAAGAATAAGTTTATTTATTTATTTATTTAGTTTGTGCATGTGCTGAAAACTTGGAAGAAAAAATACTAAATGTTAAATTAAATCGTTGTGAAAAGAAAAATAATAAAACTTTATATAAATTTTCATAACCCTTTCGGGTGTGTTGTATTATTTTAATAGTACCTACATGTATTTTCATCGAGTATTATGCAGTATTTCATCAAGTGTCCGGTTCAAAGTTCGTAGTGTATTTTGCATTCTTTTTAACCCTTTCTAATGCGATATATTTTTTTTTTCATTTTGAGAGCAAAATTAATTTTATTTCAATATCATTAAACGTAGCTATCCAAAAAGATTTACTGAAGTTTAAAGATGATTTCATGGTTTGAAATCTAACGATATACTTATTTTTCATACTATTCAATTCATATTTATATAATAATAGGCTAAGGAAGAGTTTTTAAAGATGTTTGGAAACCAAAGTATTACAATAGAATTTGAGAGAGTAATAGTACTTTCTAATGCTTTTTGCGTTTTATCACACATGTTTGACTCCGAAAAGTAATTTATATTTTAAGTATAAAAAGTGAAATATATGATACAAAAATAAAGGACTCGCCAAAGGTGAAAAGAGATTAAGGAAACTTTTATTATTATTATTATTATTTTATTATTACCAAATGTCAAAACATAAATGAAGTCATGATAAGAAAGGCATAGACATATACTATATTTTCTATATGTACAAAATAAGTAATTATTAAGACAAAATCATCAACTACTGTAACCAGGTGTCCGGAAGGGGACAATGTCACAAATATTTGGTCATGTACATTTCTGACCTTATCTCTTACGGACAGTGTTTACGGTAGCTGACGACGGGTTCTCATATGTTCCAGCTTGAAAAGCGTCCAGTGTATTGCTTTCATTTTATGATCATCTACTTATAATAAAATGCGACTGGAGAAAAGTGCACGGAACGATTCCGGGGAAACCATTCAGACCTGCGAATTAATCGTAGCTAAACGCCATGTTAGGCTTAATTGAAAACAGATGCTAAAATGATAGCTAAATGATAACTTTTTCCACTTGAAATAATGTTTGTTAACCTCCTGACTGCCGCCGGCTGATTTTTTCACACACTAAGCTGCAGGTTTCACTGCAACATAAGCAATATTTAAATTAGTATAATTCCCCAAATAAAACCCACTTCTGAAAAATTAAGTTAGGATCGATGTTATCAAAGATTATACACCGATACTAATAACATATTTTGTATCAGGTTGGAAAAAACATCTTTTTTTAATATTTTTAATAAATTACAGAGAAAACAACATTACAATATTACCCTTTGGCTGGGCAGTCAGGGGGTTAAGCTATTTTCATATAAAACATATGTATATCATACACAATTACAATACATAAAGATAACAGCGGAAGTGTAAATTGATAAGGTTTTTATCATCTAAGAATACGATTGTATTTTATGGATTCCCAGCCCCGTCTCATCCTCATCACACCTACTTTAGTGCTGCCATCTATGAACTATTTTAGAAGCATTTTTGGGAATATTATAAAAGATTAAGCATTCGCCCTTCCGGAGAATTGATCCAGGGAAACAAAGGACTCTCGCAAACGTGTTTTTAAACCATTGTGCTACTCAGCGATTATGGATTTGATTTTAAATTTAGTTTTATTAATTTTTTAGGTTGCTAGCATTTACCTATTTAATTTTTCTAATTTTGTTTTCTATTATTAATAAAATAAGGTTTTTTTTCCTTCAAGTTGTAATGGGTATATAAGATATTATCATGACTGCATTAGTAAAACTGAAAATTATTTTTTCGCATGCTCTTAAATCAAAATTTTATCTGCTTTAATGTAATTAATGTATGTAATGCATGATATTATATATTCCTTATTAGATGATTATTATTAAATTTAAAATTAAAATAAATTATTTAAATTATTACTAAGTTATTTAAATGACATTTGACAAAAAAATATATATTTCGTTTACAATGCAAGCAAATTTCGTATGGATATAATCTAAGCTTTTAAAAACTGGTACATTTACTCTGTAAAAATGAAACCCCAAAACAGAACAGCTCCAAATTAGACTAATGTCCAATTTAGGTAAAAAAAATAATAAAATCACCAAATTGGGTGAAATCATATCCAAATCAAATTTTTCGGCAAAAATCATTCCAAAACGAGCAAAAACTACTACCCAAATTACTGCTACTCAAACGGAATCCTGACTGCACCCAAATTGGTTCCGTGGCTGAAGCCATTTTCATACTAGGGGAATGGCAACAGGTAGGACGCCATGTTGTTTACTTTCCATCCTCGTGTGTTTGGCGGCTTTCGGCTATCGTTCTTTCTTAGCGAACTTATGTGATAATTTGTTGTTCGTGCAACAATTATTTTATTAACTATAACTGGATTTATTTAGGTATGTATTTTTCTATTTTTTACTTTATGTAATCTTAATTAATTCAAGTAATCGCTTTAAAAATATGTTTATGTTTTTTCATGCGTAACTTTTAGAAGTTCATCGAAAGTTACGATTCATTTTCACTAACGAAAAAATGCATTTTTAAGTTCGCTGCAACTTTTTGATTGCCTGAAGACTTTAAAAGATTTTAATGCATTATATAGTGTATATATCAAGTCATATAAAACATAAACATATTTTAAAAGATTTCCAATGCTTTAAATGCTGAATAATGCTTTGTTTTGATAACTGTAGTTTGGTTAAATTACTTATTAGTTGTAAATTATTCACTTTTCAAGTATTGATGTTTTGTACTATGTAAATTTTATTTTAAATCGTCGATTTAAATCTGTTTTTATTGTTGTTATTACTATTTTAAAATTAATTTAAGCTGTAAACAAACATAATAATTTACTTTAATGTAATTTAGTTTTATATAATACAGATAATTAAACTGCTTTTAGAAAGATAAAACCTTAACTATGTAAAAAGTAGATGAAGTGTAAAGTTTAAAAAAGAATTCTCTTTTTCTGCTCTCTTTGGTGATGCCTTATTTATTATAAAGAGCAAAATTTGAAACACAGTGAATATTCATTTGAATCTAATAGTGGATCTTGGTCCTTTAGAGTGCGGAAGATACCTGTACAGTTATCGTATTAACAGTGTTAAATCTGCACACTTTTCTCCAGGAGGCATTTCTGTGGCTTTGGGGGGGGGGGGGGGGGGCTTGTAGAATTCATGATCAACTAGCTTTTTACTGCAATAACCTTATTTGCCTAAGTGTAACAAATGTTTAACTGCCTTTTGATTTGGTATGTTTGAAAATTAGAAACAGGAGTGTCATTTCAGAATTTTCTTTGAGGGGGGGGAGGGGGTTTTGTTGATAAAAGTGGTGTAGTAAAGAATGGAGTAATCAAACATCAGTTTATTACCTCCCCCCCCCCCCTCCAATCCTCAAACCAGAAAAAATTACAAATCACAGATGCAAAAGCAGTAAAAATTTAGAATATGAAGTGTCAAAGGACTAATGAAAAATTTCATTTTAGATAGTTTATCTTTGGAGGGAAATTTTCAAACCATTTTTTCACCAGGAGTATGAAAGGGGGCGTACACTGTGCAACATCAAATATCCTACAGAGGGGGGGGGGGGATTCCCCTCACATCGCCATGTTCCCCAATTTGGCTTTTTAGATTGTTTATTAGCTTGTTGATTGTCATATAATAACATCTTAATTAATCTCGTTTTTTTTTTTTTCCTTGTAATAGAAGCTGTATTCAAAAATGGTCTATTTTCTTAGGGGGGGGGGGGGGGCTCTATAGATACCCAGATTAGAAATCGTTTGATAAAGTTGCTAAATATTTTTTCTGTATTAGCAATTAAACAAAGCAAAAAATTAACATCTTAGTTTGTTCCTAAGTTTGTTTAAAAATGTCATGTCCTGCAGTTTCTTTTTATTTTAACTAAAACACTTAAAATTAATTTTTTATACCTGATTTGTACTTTTCGATACATTTTGTGTAGTAAAGGTTTTTCTATTGCCTAAAATGTTACATTTTAATCATTTATGTTAATTGTGTGATATTGTTATGCATTGATAATTCTTATAACAACCATGTGTATGTGTATAGTTTTTATTTTAAAAATAAAGTTCTGAAAGATTAAAAAAATCAAAGCAATCACAAACCCTGGTGTGCATTTAGTTGTGCAATATATCATTGGTTTATGAAATTATTTTCCTAATCTTCTGAGTATTATTTCTAAGCTCGCTTCTATATGCTTTTTTTTTTTTTTTCCCTCTTCTCTTTGCATGTTGTTATGTGATACTTGTATACATTCTAGTAACAGTTACTTATTTATTTAGGCTAAACAGTTCTCACTACACTTTAAAATTTTAAAAATAATATAAAAGTAAATAATTTATTTATAAGTAAACATAGCCTGTATACCAAATCTCTCAAAATAATGCCATTTCGGCATCAATTATGTATGTTGGTGCATATATGACATCATATGTGCCTTGTCTTTTAAAAATGATTGTTAGGTCTAACAATTTATTGAATAATGAAAACAGTTTGTATTTCTGATGGGGGTCACAATGTTTTTGCTAAATTTGTAATTATGTTTTGGCTATTCTAGTTGATTAATTACTAAATAAAATTTCATTTAGGGTCATTCCATGTCAAATCAACCAAAATAATTCAATATTCAACCTGACCATTTCTGATTTCAATGAAACTGCCAAGGGATCATTCTCTATGATGATATAAATTAGAGCATACTTTTATTTTTTTGTTTATCGCTTTAAATTTTCATACAATTATTTAAATTTTGAAAAATCATCATTTTTTGACTTGCATAGAAAATTTTATGACCACTCATTTTAAAGTGGAATTTATAAGGTTTAATTTGATGTGCAAATTGACTATGCATAGTTAAAATATATATATATATATATATATTTAGATAGTTATTTTTAAAATTTTTGAAAAAATATGTAAGTAAGTTTGTTGTAATGTTGTAATCTTAAAATTCTGAAAATATTAGAGTGGGATCTCAATGGGATCAAGAGTTATAAAATAAAAGCTAAAAATTACTATACAAATCATAAATAATAAAATAGATAGAATTAAATTGTTATTTTGTTAATTTTTGCTTTTATTTTATAACTCTTGATCCCATTGAGATCCCACTCTAAAAATTTCAGAGTTTTAAGCTTATAAAATTACAACAAGCATACAATTTTTTCAAAAATTTTTAAAATACTATCGATTAACGATATGAAATTTTAATGCGGAAAAAAAATGAAAATATATATTCTCATTTATATCATCAAGCAGAACGATTCCTGGGAGTTTTATCGAACTCTGAAAGGATAAGGTTGAGTCACTGGTTAATTGGGCATGGTATGGTCCTTATTTATGAATTTGATTGTAAATTAATAGTACATAGGAAGCAAAAATTTACTATATCGTATTATGTAAAATATTTATATATTTCTGATTTTTGTTATTATTACTATTATTTTTAATGGATTGTGATTTCTGAAAATAAACAATGCTGCCAAAATTGAATATATTATTTCTATTTGTGATTCTTTTTTCAGAAAGCAAATATGCTAATCTAAGAGGTGTTTAAGCTATGATCATCATATGAGTATGAAGAAAGTAATGAAGCTTCGAGCAGCTATTGTTTCTGTGCACTCACAAAGCATCAAAAGATAGGTAATTATTATCTTTATGTTTAAGTTTCATGCTGTAGTTTACTCAATGTTTTTTGAGACAAAAGTTTAACCCAAATAATAATGTTAACATTTTTATATTATTTTAGAAAATTGCTCTAATTAAATGGCAAAATTAGCATTAGCCACTGGCCACAAGGCCAGCAGATGAAAAAAAGTTGCCAGTGAAATTTGTCTATCAGCGGCCACATTGTGGTCACTTTTTTACAAGGAAAGAATAAAATTTACTTACATTTCATCAATGATTCTACTTTTTCAGGTTCCAATATATTTATATTAACATTTGAGTTACTATTAACATTTATTAATATTTATTTGAGTTAGTCTTAGATTAATACTTATAGACATTTTAACTGTTTTGTATTTTTAAATAAAAAAATTGCCACTAATGAAATTTCCCAATTTTGCCCTACAGATCTAACGCTAAATTAATGTTTGTTCAGATCACGGTTGAAACTAATTGTTTTTTTTTTTTTTTTTTTTCCTTACAAAAAATTCTTTAAAGAATTCAAAGATGTTTTCTCATTTTTCTTTATAATTAGTGTTTCAGATTATTGGATATAAATAATTTCTACTTTTAACACCTTTATACAGCAGTAAGCAGTGTTAGAAATTAGCAGTCGTTAGTCTTCAAATTCTACTAAAAAATTGAATTTGACGACTAGAAAATTAAAATTAAAAAAAATGGTCTAGTCTGAAAAATCAGAACTAAAAAAACATCGCAAATTTCAAGAAATAGTCGCAAAAAAAAAAAAAAATCATCAATTGCTTGTATAAGAAATCGCCACTTTCAGCAAAAGATGGGAGAAGAAAACGATTTTTTTTCCAAAAAATAACAAAAAAGCAAAAATTTTTTATATGATAGCATGAAAAAAAGGCAAATTTCTACAAAGTATTGCGAATAGAGATGCAAATTTTGTCAAAAAAATGCGAATTCCATAAAATAATCGCAAAAGAGTTAATTTCGTCAAAAAAATCTTGGGAAAAAACTAACTTTGTTATAGAATCGCAAAAAAATGCAATTTTCTGTGAAGGATCATGAAAACAAATCTTAATTTCGTCACAGAATCTTTAGAAAAAAGCTAATTTAGTCAAAGAATTACAGAAAAAATAAGAATCTTGTCATAGGATCGCAATAAAATCTGTTAATTCCATCAAAGGCTCGCAAAAAAACGCAAATTTCTTCAAGGAATCCCAACTAATCAGTAATTTTCGTCAAAGGGTTGCGAAAAAAAACCCACATAATTAACGGGGGGGGGGGGGGTTCCTAACCCTGCAGAAAACAACAAATTTTGACAAAAGATTGCGAAAAAATACTGCCAATTTCGTCAACAAATCACAAAAAAACATGGCAAGGCTTGTCAAAAGATCGAAAAAACGGCAAGTTTCGCCAAATGATTGCGAAAAAACACGACAAAGTTTGGCAAAAGATCGCAAAAAAAGCAAAATATTTTAAAAAATCACAAAAAAACCAGCAAGTTTCATCAAAAGATTGCAAAAAAAAAACCGGCAAGTTTCGTTAAAAGATCACGGGGAAAAAAACCGGCCAGTTGCGTCGAAAGATTGCAAAAAGAGCTGCAAATTTCGTCGAAAGATTGCGAGAAAATGGCAAATTTTGTCGAAAGATAGCAAAATTCTTAAAAGTGATGCAACCCCCCCCCCCCCCAAAAAAAAAAAAAAATACATTGGGAGTGGATTTTTTTCTTGTCTGTAGTAACCTTAAAGAAAATTTGATGCGAATTTCAAAATTATTCTTTTACTCCAAATCACTCCAAAATTATATGCAGTATTACAGTAATATTAATATGAATTTTAGAAACTGTAACTAAAAATCTTAATTTGACGCCTAAGGTTTTTACAGTAGTCGTGATTTGACGCCTGCCTTTTATCTCCCAATTTCTATCACTGGCAGTAAGCATTATATATAGTGGGTTTAGATCATTTTTTTTATATATAGGATTAAAACCAGTAATGAGCAAAATATCATAATATGCTTAGAATCATAATTTAATTATGTAGACATGTGGAATTACTTGGCTTATTCTATTATTTAGTAATAATAAAAAATACTTTATAAATTATTACTAATAATCAAATTATCATTATGCAAAGCACAATTTTGATCTCTGCCATTGATTTATATATATTTGTAATCAATTAGCTACTTTAAATTTAGTAATAAGTGCATTTTTTTTTTTCAAGCATTCTGAACCATCTCCCATAATCCCCAAAAACCCTGAAAGAACCCCCAAAACCCTGAAAAAACACAGTGGGTTGGGTTTTTCCTGAAAAAACCCAGGTATTTAACAACCATGTCAAAGATTAGGTGATAGTTATAGCATTTTAATATTTTTTTTCCCCTATTATATGCTGAATCTGATGACCAAAAATGTTGACTTCAAATTATCATTCAAAAGGTAAAATTCCAATAAGTATTTGAATAACTGTGGAAAATATATATTTATCAAACTACATCAGATGTTTATTAATAATCACCAAAAGATTGTTTATAAAGATTTTCGGAATACCAATGTTTCACTTTTTAGAGCAGTTTATTGTTTGAACATAGAATTTTTTGCTGTTTAAATTAAAATATGAATTTTTTCAGTTTTCCACATAAATTCGTGATAATTATTTAATTTAAATAATTTTAAAATGAAATTACATCATTTATAATCCTACAATGTCTATTTTTACTAATATATATGCATGTATATGTAATAAAAAGATGTTAAAATTAAAATGCTGGGGTGAAAGAGTGGACCCACAAGTAGGGGGCAGGAATTTTCAATATTTTTTTTATCGCATTATGTGGTATATCATCAAAAAGCTCTTAAATCACTCTTTAATGTTATGAGACTTTCTTTCCTCTTTCTTTTCAAAGTTGATTCCGATGACAGGGGGTCCGTATGCCCCTCCCCTTTACTTCCAAGGATCCAGTCAGAGATGCATTTGGTTTGAGATTTTGTTTTTTGTTTACAAGATTTTGCAGTGCATGTTGTTAATGTATGTTTCCCTTCAAAACAAATAGAAATTGGCTCTAACCAAGTGATGGCTATGTTGTATTTTTCATATTGTTTGTATATTATGGCTACATGTTATCACTGTATCTCTCCGCCAAGTGATTTAATACTCTACATGCAGTGATAATATTTTCTATTATGTTGATGTAATTAATCAGATTTAGAGGTAAAATTCATTTTTTTTAAGTCTTATTAAAATATACTATATGAAAACATTATTTTAACATAAATATTTCATGTACCTAAGTATTACATATTTATGGCTTTTAAATGTCTGGTAACATCCTTACTTTAAGCTTTCATTGCAAAAGCAAAATTTCATTAAAATACTCTTGTTGTCATTTGCAAGATTGGAATTAAAATTTATTTTGCTGGAAAAGGTTATTGCCGGCTCATTCCAGTTCACCCTCACATGACTCTTTATAAAATCGAATCGGGTATAGTATAAAAGCATTGCAAACTGAAGCAACTGGGGTTGTCTTGAAAAAAATTACACAATCAAAAGTTATCGAGGTGTCCACACAACCGATAAAATTGATAAAAACATCAAAATTATAATCCATTCTGTATTCTGTTTATTTTCAGCCTTCTTGTATTTATATATTATATATGTTATGCATATCCTTTTTACTGCAAAAAAGAAAATGTACATGAATATCAACAATATTGAAAGAACAACAAACACAAGTAGTAAATAACTTATAAAAGCTTGCTGAGCACTTCTCTTTACCACTCAACATTCAAGTTATTACTATAGAGAGATCTAGTGTTAAAAATACTTACCTAATTACTGAAGAGCACCCTTAATCACCTATTGCTGTGTTTTTTATCCCAAAAGTGCATAATTTCTTGTATGTACTATAAGTAAATATTCAAATTCTTAAAACGTTCAACTGTTATCTATTTGCTCTTTGTATTTCTCTATTAGAATATTTTTTGTCTTTCAATTAGCACAATTAAAAAGTTACTATTAATTTTATTATTTCAGGATAATAATGCTGTGAACTCTGTTCTCGCCAGAATATATTCACTTCAACTACTTGTAATTATTGAGGATGCAAAGAATGACTTTTGATGGCATAGTGTTTTTTGAAAAATGTCTGATTATGGTAATTTTGTAACTGCTAGCATATATTGTAATTTTAACATAGTTCATGGCACATTCCAAAACCTGTCTTATTAATCAGTACTTTGGCTCTAAAAAGTGAAATGCTATTAGCACCAGTTTCAGAATGTAATGCTGTAAGTGGTCTGTTAAAAGAATAGTTTTGTGAAGAAATAAATGTAAATTTTGAATTTTTTGAAAAATGTGTTTATTTTTTCTGCCCAGTCTGTTTTCGTGTCTTTGAATAATTTATTACAGGTTTATGCATTCACCATCAAGACCAGGGTGGTTAAAGTTAAAATCGATATGACAGAAACTAGTTTCTGCCAAAGAAATAATACTAGTAAAAACTTTAACCTGCAATGATTTATAATTCACACATGTATTTAATACATAAAAATTTAGTCAAAAAATTAAAATAAAGATTATGAATATTATTTAAAGTAGGGAAAAGTTTCAAAAGGATCATATAAATGTCTTTTGTTTATATAATAATTTTCTGTCACTTCAAAAAAAAAAAAAAAAAAAAAAAAAAAATCATAATGGTAGTCTGATGCTATACAAGTTTAACTATCAATATTATTATACGAATTGAATATTTCCAGCTGAGCGAAAAATTGCCCCGGCCAGGAATTGAATCCGGATACTTGGCTTACAAAGTACCGGGTATACTTGGCTTATCCGGGTTCGATTCCCAGCCTAGGCAATTTTTCGCTCAGCTGGAAATATTCAATTCATATGATAACTTTACCAATCAGTTTGTGTTAAAAATAATAGTATTAATATTATTGTTTGTGATTGAATTTCTATTAAAAAGTTAAAAAAAAAAAAAAAAAAAAAAAAAAAAGATAGTTACAAAAAGTTCTATGATATTTTAACATCCCTTTTGAGAGTATTTTTAAATAAATAACACTGCAATAACTTAAAAATTATCTACTACTACATATAAAGAGAAATGGTTCTTGTGAAAATATATAAGTAAATAATTGCAGCAACACAAAAAGGGACAATTCTTGTACAATTATTTTACTTCATTGAAAGAACAAATTCATTTTTGTGGGAAAAGTAACATCCTAATAGCATTCCATAATCTGCATTAAATGAGATTTGAATCTTGCATTTGCGAGTTTCCATGATATTTCCATTATTAAATAAAGTTAAGCAAATTTTAAAAGCAACTGAAGAAAAACAGCTCTTTTTTTAAGCAAGAGCAATATTTTAACATTTGTAACAAGAATTTGACTTCTTTATAAATCAGGATATTTATTTACAATTTTAACAAGTGCTTTGTCCTTAATATCGTTTTCATGATTTCAATTATCTGCAAATAACATGACTGATTCTTCATAAAAGATTAAAAACTATCAAATTCTAATTAATACAAATGTATTTTTTTTATTAAAGCTATATTCACAATATTTTGTTTCTTATTTATCCTGATTAAAATGTAATATATAAGCAATTCAATGCTACTAAAAAAGTATCGGATTATATCATGAAAAGAATTTATGCCAGTATCTGCTGGTTATAACCACTTTCTGCCGGCAAAAAGTCTGCCCAGTTCACCATAGCATGAATTTGATTAAAAAAAAACATTGCTTTTACAATATTTTATGAAATATTGCCTTTGTATTGTTTGCCTATTTATTGTCTTTGCTTAAAAAAAAAAAAAAAAAAAAAAATAGAAAATGCGCTTTGTTTACATAATTTCTAAACTTCAGAGTTTCTCCTGCGTTTAAAAAACAGCAGGCATTCTGTTGATGAGAGGTCGCTTTTTTTAGTTAAATTATTTTAAATAAAAGGGCACTTTTGGTTTCTTAAAGACCTTCTCTTTTATTTTTAAATTCATTCTTGTGATTTTTTAAGCCTCTCGACAACACTGAGTTAATTTTTATTATGCAAACAAATTTTTTAATGGCACTTTTTACTAAGAGGCAAGAAGGGTGCTAATTTTTTTAATAAGGTATTAGACAATGCTATTTTGTAAACCAAGGGCAAGCGGTATGCAGCACCTATCCAAAACTACTTGCAGAGAAACTGCAATTTCTTGTGTTTCTGAACAAAGTTTAATTAGTGTCGAAAAAAGCTCTTTTAGATTTGAAATCAGTCTTAATCTGGCATTATGTAATTCCGTTAGTATAAGTACTCAAATAATATAACACAATTTGGTTCATGTTTTAAAAAGCGAGTTCACATTTTCAAAATAACTCTGTTTTTATCTCCTCTTTTTGCTACTATATAATTGCTTATATAATTAAAAACTTTAAAGTAATCAGTTGAACGAGTCTTTTTTTTTTTTTTTTTTTTCGAATAATTTTAAATGAGTTTTTTTTAATTGGTAATTTTAACAATTCAGTTATGTTATTTTACATAATAATGTAATTTTATCTGAATAAAAAAGATTGATTCATAAAAATATTTGACATTTACATTAAAATATATATAGTATGACTTTTTTCTACTGAGACATGTGGAAAAGAATATTTTCCTTTACAAGAAAAAAAAAAATTATTATAAAACAATAATAATTTTTAATATTTTATGGATTTATTTTTAAATAGACCAAAAAGTGACCCAAATTGGTTTGTAAGATATTTGGATGCAGCAGTGTTCCAAATCAGAAAAAAAGAAAACAGAACAAAAAGTGACCCAAATTGGGTTGTAAGATTTTTGGGTGTAGCAGTGACCCAAATTGGGTTGTAAGATTTTTGGGTGCAGCAGTGACCCAAATTGGGTTGTAAGATTTTTGGGTATAGCAGTGACCCAAATTGGGTTGTAAGATTTTTGGGTATAGCAGCGACCCAAATTGGGTTGTAAGATTTTTGGGTATAGCAATGTTCCAAATTGGGAATGTATCTGTTACCCAAAATGGGTAAAAAAAGTGTCCATTTTGGGTTTATTGCAATACCCAAATTGGAGCTGTGTTGCCCAAGATGAGTTAAAATTTTACTCATTTTGGGTAAGCTTCAGATTCCAATTTGGGCTTGCAATAGGTCCAAAGTGGGCATTTTTTAAAACCCATTTTGGATCATAAAGAGACATTCTCAGTTTGGAACATTGCTGCACCCAAAAATCTTACAACCCAATTTGGGTCATTTTTTGTTCTATTTTAGAATTTTTTTTTTACAGTGTAATTAAAAATTTTACAAAAGAAATAATAACAATAATTTTGTTTTTCATAATTTATGGATTGAATTTTTAAAGTTGTATTGCTGAAGTTTTTAAAAATTGCTTTTGATTTAAATCAATGCCTCCTGCTTCTACTATTTTCTATAAGAAATTAATTTTTTTTTTTTTAAGTTGTTTTCTTTATAACAACTGCGTTAGATGGCGCTATATCCAAATTTAAAAACAAAACACGAAGCTTCGTAATCGATGACTAAAAGCATTGAACTAAGAATCTATCATATATCCATGACTAAAACCGCTGCCGAGTAATACTTTTAATAAAGGTAATGTATTTTAAAATTTTAAAAACTTCACTATATAATTTTAATGCTTTGTGAAATCTTTAGAAATTGAGTTTTATTTTACTAACTATTATTATTATTGTAATAAGTACTGCTGTTTGTTTTGAAAATAAAATTTGTTCAAAAATTAAACATCAATTGAAAAAAAAAAAAAAAATCTTAATCATTTGTATTTGTAGAAATTTATTGCTATTTTTAAAATGTGATTTTCTACAATACAAACTCTTCAATAATAAAATCTTCATTCTGTTTGTTTGTATGAAGTATCATAAAAATAAAATGCAAGTGAAAATTCCGTTATTTTTCACGGGGGTTATATACTAGTTTGTATATAACCCCCGTTTTTATGATTTCAATTGTGATTTATCGCCAGTTTTTGGTGCGCTGCTTAAATTAAATCTGTATGAATAAATTTGTATGTGGTTTAGCTGTTTATTTATGAAGATCGGGCTGTTAAAAATTTCACTGCATACAGTATTGCATCATTTACGGGTCAACAATATTATTTGTGACTCAATATCAAAATTTAATTTGTTATGTTAAAGAAAGCTAATGCCGCATTTAAACAAAAAGTAAATGTAATAAAATTAAAAGATATTTTAGACTGTTCTCATGTTCCTTTTTCTAGTTTTGAAAAATGTGTGACAGAGATAATGCATAGAGATTGGACATAGATAACTGGACAGAGATAATGCATTTGCCTGTTTTTAACTATCGCTGAAATCTATTTCATTTGGTGAATTACAAAGTTAGTGACAATGTACGGAACATAAAAAACGAAAGGAAGAAATTTCGCGCGATGAAACATTTTCCGAATTAGGAATTTCACTCCTTCAGTTTTTATTCAAGTTAATATGAATTATTTTGTGATGACCTTTAAGAGATTACAAATGCTACTCGTACGTTTTTTAATAGAGAGCATATTGTAGCATATTTCAATACAATATTTAAGTTCATAGGAGTTAGAAGCTATTTCCGAAATTTAAATTAAGAATGCATGTTAAAATTTTGTGAAATAAAAGATTGCTTAACAGGTTGTACGTAGACACCATCTGTGTTATAACTTATAAATAAATATATTCAACACAGACATCAAATGCAACAAAATGATGTAACAACAAGTCAGTGGAACAAAAGGATTCCGGAGATTAAATTATAATTTAAATTTTAAACGATGGAATACTTTTCAATTACAGACAGCTGTTATGACAAACCTCAAATTAAAGAAGCTCTTGAGAACTAACAAGGAAGGTTCGGCATACGGGCATACTCCGAAAAATCTGAAAAAATTACAGAATGTTCTTCTCATGAGGATATATACGATTATAAAAAAAATTTCGGCGGAATCTCCGAACCATGTCCGTAAAAAAATTTTGAAAATTTCGTTATTTGGCGATTTATCATCAGTTGGCGATGAAAAGCAAATTCAAATAATGTTTTTTTTAATGTCAAATGCACTTTAAAGGAAAAAAAGTTTCATTTTAGCGTATTTAGATAAATTATATCTCTTTGTTTTGTAAGCTTCAGTTTGTTTTAAGTGTAATTTCGTTATATTGATATTTATGTGTATTTATATTCCAATTTAACCATCAAAATTTCAGATTTAAAACGAAATTCAAATTTAAATTTATTAATATTGTCTCAAGTTCAAAGTACATTTGAGCACAGTCAATTTGATTTTGTTGCTATGGAAACATTTAGCTTTTACTTTTTAATGCGCTTAAATGTATGAACATAATTTTACTGAATAAGAATTTTTTATATATGAAAATATTTTTTCCGGGGGGTAAATTAAATAACTACAGCAACAAATAATATATATATATATATATGCAATTTAATATATACATGTATATAATATTTTAAACTCGCTCATTGTTTATGTTTTAACTCAATTACACGGATTCTAAATATCCAACAGTTTTCAGTTGCATTAAAATCGTTTGCTTTTGGCGGAGAAAAGTACTGCTCGCCAAATCGTGTGACACTTTCGTCCTTTCACGCCAAATATTCGAAAGTATTTTATTTTTTTACACGTTTTCTTCTGTAATTCCGTCGCTAATTTTCACTGATCTTTTATTACATACATGAGTAGTTTAATTAGTATTTTTTTCAAAAAAATCTGAGTATGCCCAGTATGGAGACCTTCCTTGTAAGTAGCACATTGTTTTAAGTAACACACAATAGGGGCCGTTCACAAATGATGTCAAGCAGTTTTTCCATATTTTTGACTCCCATCCCCCCCTCCCTTGTCACAAAGTGTCATACTTCACTTTACCCCCTCCCTCTGGTCACATGTCAGACTATATTGCGTAAACATATACTTGCAGTTTAAAAACAAAGTACTACGTTTTAGTTCACATTTCAAGTTTTATTTTTAAACTTTAACTATGTGTTTTAATGACATTTGTGGGCTGAACAATAAAAAGGATTCACACTTTGTATAAAATAATGTTTGCAAAATAATAATAATAATAATTAATACAGTACAGTAATAAAATATTAATATGAAAGAAGCAATTGAAAACAGTAGTATTTTGAAATTTGAAATAGAATGTAACATATTTGCCTTTAAATCTTATTTTTATGAACATAAAATAAGGTACCCTGGGGTAATAACGCCACGTTAAGGTTCTACCAATTTTCACGGCTCAGTTTTAGTTTGTATTTTTCAAACAAATACATGATTTGATACAGCAACTCATTGACTATCTATATAAAAAAAATAATTTAACAGATATGTATTCATAAAATGCAATGGCGTGATTTTTTGACCAATGCTATTCGGCGTTATTACCCACCTATATGGGTAATAACGCCACACTGCAAAAAATAATTGTTAGTTTTACGGTATAATACTGGCACCCTTGCTGCCAGTATTATACTGTAAAATCTACAGTAATAAACTCTAAAACAAGCCGTGATATACCGTTAAGCAGTAATATACGATATATTACTGCTACTGTATTTATAAGACTGTATACTAATGCTTATTTACGGTTTATTACTGTTAATTTTATGGTATAATGCTGGCAGCTGGGACGCCAGTATTATACTGCAAAACTAACAGTCATTTTTTCCAGTGCATGTAAACAAAACTATGAAATAAGGTGGAATAATTGCATGTAGATTGCCCAATTCTAAAAATACACACTCTACAAACTTAGAAATTGACAAATTGCATTCTAAGATATTGGAAATGTTCAATTTTTCGTGAAAGTGTAAGAAAAATAAAGTTGTGGTGTGGGGGGAGGGATGAGGCAAAAGAATACCAGATCGTGAGCTTCTTTTTGCTTAAAAAGGACCGCTTAAATATAATTATTAGAAACATTGCACAGTTTTAACTGTGTTTATTTGAATCAGTATTTAGGATGTAGCTCCACCACTGTAGGGAATCAACAGGGGTATTAATGCCAAGGATTGGCGTTATTGCCCCGTTATAGTTATTGCGCTGTACATTTTAAATTACAAATTATCTCGAGAAGATATCTAAAATCTTCAACAACATTTTGAAAGTCCATGAAATGTACTACAAATTTATGTAATTAACAAAGTATTTCCGGATAAAAAAATAGTCTTCACATCACAAAACGTATCTCTCAAATTTTAGATCAAGCGTTAATTTTAGTTGCTAGTAAAAACAATAAGCCCTAAAAACGAAACAAATTAACTTGAAGCTGTTTTTGCGATTTATATGACTCAAAACCCTTCTGCGCAGAGAACATGGGTGTCATTTACCAGATTATTTCATAATTATGCAAAATATTAGCACTTGGCGTTATTACCCCAGGGTACCTTTTTTTAATTTAAAAATACTTCATGCTTCATAATTTAATCTACTGAATTTTAATGCTTTTATTTTAACCAAAATGTGTGATGTCACATTTCTTCTTGCCCCCTGTCATCCCCTTGTCACAAATTGTCACAATTTTATGAACCCCCGTGACATCATTTATGGACGGCCCCATAGCACTTGATTGGGAGATGATGAAGAAGACGTAAAGTTGCAAATTAGAAGAATAAGCTTTTTTTTAAAAATTGTTTTGTGCATGAACGGTTATGAAACTGTTCGAGGAAAAGAGAAAAGATGTTAAATTAATTCGGTTTGATTAAATGTGTATGTGACCTAGCTATTTATTTATAAAGATCAAGTTGTTAATAATTTCACTGCATACAATTTTGCATCACACAGATGTCAATAATATTATTTGTGACTCAATTTCGAAATTTAATTTGTTACGTACCAAAATTTAATCTCGCATCTAAACAAAAAATAAATTTAATAAAAATTAAACAAATTTTAGTACTATTCGAGTGTCTTTTTTCTTTCATAACAAGCCTTCAAAGTTGACGTTTTTGAGCGCATTTCCTGACGAAAGCAGAAAAACCGGTCAAAAATCATGGGAAAAATGGGTGATCACGTGATTGAAATAGCTTAGAACTCGATAGGTAATTTAATTATCATAAAATGGAAAACTAAGTTCGATTCGAATTCGCTTCCATAGTCAGGCATTCCAATTTTATATCTTTCTGTTAAAAAATGAATTTGTAAATGTGTCGAAACGTTTTGCGCTTGTTGAGCGAAGCAGTTGAGAACAACCTTAAGAAAAAAAAAAAAAAAAAAAAAAAAGATATGGAGTAAACAAGGACTGGGAACGAGGAACATTCCAACCCATCACTTCATTGAAAACGTAATAATATACAATGCAGAAACGTAGATTCAAAAATCTTGGACACTGTACTAGAAATGTGAACGGCAAACACATAATATTTCTATGATTAGTCTTAAAATTTTTAGATATGTGACTGAATAAATTAAGGACTGTTGCATTTCTTACACTTTTTTTTGTTATTGTTGTTCAGTACAATAAATAATAATATAATTAAAGCTATCTTGTATTCTATGAATTGTTTACTGCAATAAGTAACAATATATTAAATCGATTTTGCATTACTTCCATACCATAACCCTTACATGTCTATTTAGGTAAATTTGATAGATTAATAATGTAATTCATGGCTAACTAAATTTTATGGGAAACAGTGTTAATGTTAGAATGTCCTAAAATTTTACATAAGTAAAGGGGGAGGGCAGCATTTGCTTATTTTACTTTACACGGGGGAGGGAGGGGTACAAAATGACTAAAAAAATGCTTACGTAATACTTGAACGGCACTACGCGAATTAAAAATATTTGGTATGAAGGATTGCCCAATAGGCTGTATGTAGACAATATCTGAGTTATAGCTTATAAATAAACATGTTCAACACATACATTGCATGATAAAATTGTTTAGAAATAAGTCGATATAACAAAAGTGATTTGGGACATCTATACTAATAAAAGAACAAAACGCTCCGTCTCTCTGTGTGTCTCTGTGTGTGTGTGTCTGCGATGGCTAGCAAAATCTACGGCACGTACGAAGTTTAAAATTTTTTTGGTGGTAGCTCAATATCTCTCCTAATGCACCTGAAGCTCAGAATTTTAATTTTTTTATTAGTTTCATACATATTAATTATGAAGCGGAACTCACTCTCTTAAAAAAATCATCTTTTTAATTTCCGGGGAAAGAAAATGTTTGCACATGCGCAGAAACTCAATTACGCACCTAAATGGAGGAAGAAACTTTTTCCCCGTTTTTTTCTGTTTTTGGATCATTTTGTTTAAATCCAAATAAACAAAACTGCTAGACGCAGTTAAACTTAAGAGACACATTTCGAAAGATGATATTTTTAGGTCTCAAATGCAGTAATCGATTCGAAAAAATGTTGCAGTTAACCCTTTGAAAACAAATATTCAAAAATGGTCATTTTTTCCAAAACTATTTTTTTCCCTTTTGTCAATGCCCCTCCAGGGCGTAATTTTTAAAATATAAACAAACCAAAAAAAAAAAAAAAAAGATCTTAAAGTTGAAACTTTCTTCTAACCGATGGTGTAATTGGTTTTAAAATATTTGGATTTTAACCCTTTCAAATACACTGGCAAAAGAAGGTCATTTTGCGACTCGCAGAGAGGATATTTTTTCCATGCTAAAATTATCTTAACGTGCATATTTCAACTCAATCTTTTAAAATCTTCTCAATAGACCAAATTTATACTCCCTACAAAATATTCGACACGTTCGGACGGCTAGAAATATTTTTTACAAAATAAAATGTGCGAAAAATTTGATGAAATCAATAAAAAACAGATCGTTTTCATTGCGGTTTTGACTTAGCAAAACGCAATCCTATAGGTACCGGTAAACAAAAAACATATTCTTTAAGCTTAAAAACATTTTTATAATCTATGATGTAATCGGTTTTTAAAATATAAGATTTAACCCTTTCAAATACACTGGCAAAAGGAGGCACTTTGCGACTCACGTATAGAGTATTTTTTCTACGCTAAAAGTATGTAAGCGTACATATTTCAGCCCAAACTTTTAAAAGCATCTCAATAATCAAATTTACACCTTCTTAAAAATTTTTGAAACGTTCGGACGAGTAGAAATAATTTTTACAAAATAAAAAATGCGAAAAATTTGAGGAAATCAATAAAAACCAGATCGTTTCATTGCGGTTTTGCCTTTGCAGGGCGCAATTCTATATACGTCCTGATAAACCGAAAATATTTTCTTAAAGCTAAAACATTCTCATAATTGATGTTGCAATTTGTTTAAAAAAAATATGAGATTTAACCCGTCCAAATACACCGACAAACACGAATTACATCCCGGCTAAAAGTAACTAGATGTCCGTATTTTAGCACAATCTTTTTAGAGCCTTTCAATAAACCAGATTTACATTTACTTTCAAAAACTTTGGAACTTTCGTATGGATAGAATTCTTTTTTTACAAAGTAAAATGTGTGAAAATTTTTACGAATTCTGTAAAAACCTGAGTGTTCCGTCGCGGTTTCGTTCGCTTTCGGTTCGCATAGTTTCCAAAAAATCAAATTATATAGAAAACAAAATACCAAACAGCATGTGCTTTCAATTCAATATCCTTTTGCGATTTTTCCGTTTAAAAATATAAATTTTGACAAAATGGACTTAAAGATATAAATTTGAGTTTAATTTAAGGGTCATTTAGAAAGCAAATAACACATTTGAAAACTGAATAACATCCCGGGCCCGGGCAACGCCGGGGAAAACAGCTAGTTAAATAATAATTTAGATTTTAAAAGATGAGACACTTTTCAGTTACAGACATCTATTATGATAGAGGTCAAGTAGAAGAAGTACTTCAGAACAAAGTAGCATGTTGTCTTTAAGTAGCAGACAATAGCAGTTGGTTGACAGTTGTTGAAGAAAACGTAAAGAAGTAATTTAGAGGAACGAGTTTTTTTAGGTTGCGAATGAGCAGTTGTAACAGCCTTGAAGGAAAAAAAAAATAGATGTTAACTTAAACGGTATAAATAAATCTGTATGTGGTTTTTTTTTTTTTTTTTTTTAATTTAAACATCGAATTGTTCATAATTTCACAGTATATAGTACTACATCATATATATGTCAGTAATACTATTTGTGACTCAATTTCGGAATTTAATTTGTTGCATACAAAAATTTAACCTCGCATATAAATAAAAATTAATTTAAAATGAAATAATTTCTAGTGTAGAGTGTAGACTATTCGGATGTTCTTTTTTTTCAAATTTCTGAAAATGCATGATAGAGATAATGCGTAAAATTTACAAATGATTGGTTTTAAATACCTATGAAAAATATTTTAACTGGTTAGTTACAAAGTTAATGACAACTTAAAAAATATATGAAAACGAGATAAAGTATTTCGTGATGCATAAATTATGAAACATTTTCCAAAATATGAATATCTCATGTTCGATTTTTATTCGAGTGAATTTGAATTATTTTGTTCAGGCTTATTATGGGATTACAAAATTCAGAAATATTTCGTGTTGCATAAATTATGAAACATTTCCCAAAATATGAATATCTCATCTTCGTTTTTTATTCGAGTGAATTGGATTTACTTTGTTCAGGCCTATTATGGGATTACAAAATGTTGTCCATGCAATTTTTGACAGAGACACTGTTGTAGCATACTACCAAATAAATAAGTAGAAAGCTATATTCATCTTTTAAAAAAAGACAAACTTAACACTACACTATGTGTAAATTGCTTAAAGATGACAAAATACTTAAAATGTGTTAAATTACATTTAATCCTTAGTACTTTCAAATGTAAACACAGCCATCGAGCAAGAATATAAAAATACAGATACAAATATTAACATTTTAATTTTCTTAATTTATTTTATTTTATTTATTATTTATCTTAATTTATTTAATTAACAAATTGTACCATATTTTAATAAAATATCTAATATAGGAATATTTGAAACCATTTCTAAAATTTAAATTAGATACACGAGTTAAAAATTTTTAGAATGAAGATTGCCTGACAGGTTATATGTAGACAATGTCTGGCTTTTAAATAAACGCATTCAACGCATACATGGCTTAACAAAATGGTGTAACAATAAGCTAATGGAACAAAAGGGATTCGAGAGATTAAATAATTATTTAGACTTTAAACAATGAGACACTTTTCAATAACAGACATCTATTATGACAGAACTCAAGTTGAAGAAGTACTTGAGAATTAAGTAGCAAATTGTCTTTAAGTAGCAGACAATAGCAATTGATTGGCAGATGTTGAAGCAGACGTAAAGGTGTAATTTAGAGAAATAAGTTTTTTTGTAGGTTGCGAATGAGCGATTATGAAAGTCTTGAAAGAAAAAAAGTATAAATGTTAACTTAAACGGTATGAATAAATCTGTATGTGGCTCAGTTGTTTATTTATACAAACATCGAATTGTTTATAATTTCGCAATATAAATATGTTGTATCGTATCATACACATTTCAACAATATTATTTGTGACACAATTTCGGAATTTAATTTGTTACAAAAATTAATCTAGCATTTTAAAAAAATTAAATTAAATAAGAATAAAATAAATTCTAGACTATTCGAATGTACTTTTTTCTTGTTTTTGAAAATGCAAGAGATAAAGCACAAAGAGATAGAGATAGAGATAGAGATAAAGCACAAAGTTTACAAATGGCTTGTTTCAGAAACCTATAAAAATAATTTTGTTGGTTAGTTAGAAAATTAATAATAACTTATGCAAAATATGAAAAACGAGTTAGAGAAATATTTTGTGAAGCATAAATTATGAAACATTTTTAAAGAATGAATTTTTCCACTTTTGATTTTTATTCGAGTAAATTTCAATTACTTTGCGCAGACCTATTATGGGATTACAAAATGCTGCCCATACAATTTTTAACAGAGAAACTGTTGTAGCTTATCTATATTATAAAGGCCAAACGTTTCTATGCGTAACGCATACGTCATTTTCCGAATTGATTTTCATTCTTCTCATAATTATGAAATTATGTGAATTTTGGTTTTAGTTCGTTTTTATTTATCAATTAAAGGATTTTTAGTTTTAAAAACTTTCTTTAATCTCGATATTGATGTACCACGTTTGATAGAAACCTCGACAGATATGCGCATGGGCAAAAAGGACTAGTCCATGTCGAAAATGGGAAAGTCAGTATCATCCTGAGATGAGTTTGTTTATTAAACATCCTAGATACGTCCAATATTTTTGGCGAATACCTTTTTGTCTCTGTGATTGAATTAAATGTTTTTAAATATTACTTTGTAATTCTCTTACTTTAAAATAAGGTATAAAAAAATCAAATATAATAAAAAAGATGATTTAGAGGTATGATTATTAAACTTAGCGTAATAACTTTTGCCCCTCGCAATATAGCGTATGTAAACATTTTAGAACTAACGACTGCGTGGCTTAATTTTAAAAATTGCCAAAGGAGAGATTTTTAAGAATTATTTTTTAAAATTATTATGTATTTTTTTATTTATATTATTTGCATGAATTGGATATAAATATGGCGCAAATATTATATACGCACTGGGTTTGGTATGATTTTTTTCCAACGTCAATTTGGCGAAAATCTCATTTTCGAATACTAGTTACATATACATTTTTAAATAATTTTCTATTATTTAAAAAAAAATAAATAAATAAAACATTTTTTAAATATATTAAATTTTAAAAACTAATAACTACAGAAGTAAAACCATTTTATATAATTTGAAAAAAGAAAAATTAAGGTAAATAAACAGTTTATCAAAAAACAAACAACAATAGCAGGGTTGCCATATTAGGCAAAATAACGCCATTTTGACGCCAAGTAAATCCCAGTGAGTTTATGACATACATGTGCCCTAAATATTTAAGTTCTTAGAATTGGCGAATTTCTCACACAGCCGCCAAGTCAGATGTCAAGCAAGCGTTAAATCTGCGTTTTACCCATAAATATAAAAGTAACAGAGAGAGAGAGACATGTTTTTATTAAAAATCACAAAAATGTAGGGGGAAAATATGTACTTAGGAAAGGCTTATTCCGAGAATTGATAGAAGCTGCACAATCTATTTAATTTCAAATAAAATTTTACTCAGAAAAAAAAAAAATAGAAAAAAATATTTAATATCATTTCCATGAATACGTAGAAGTAATCTCGACCTCCTAGGCTATTTCCCCTAAAGTCTGAATGGAATCGGCTTGGCATTTTGCCATATGAGGATCTTGCTAAGATGGTTTATCAATACCACACTTTTTTTACACTCTGACGTCACTGAAATATTTTATATCGTATTTATTGCATGCAGATTATTTTAGAAATTTTATCTTATACTTAAAAGGAATATAAATAAATTAGTATTTATTTACCTCTAATAGCTATCGGTATTTCAAGTTTTGAATTAAAATGATTTGGAAATGATCAAATTAAAATATTATATTTTTTAAGCGTGAACACCCGTAAATTTTGAAATGGTAAAAATGATGTCAGATTTAGATTTCATGGGGAAAAAAATTCTACGACTGAGTCAAAATGGACTACATTTTTCTATTTTTCATTTTGGAATACCATTCATAGGGTCCTTAATTGATAACTTTTTAATAATAAAAGATCTTTATTTTATTTTATTGTTTACATGTAGATTAAAGTTTAATTTTAATAATTTTTTCAACTGAGTTTTATAGAAATAGTATTTTGTTAACTTTAGGTTAAATATCAAATCTTTAAGAGTTAGAGGTAAAAAGATAGTGGTATATAAGGTGCATTTTTTTTTTATTTTTTTTTTATTTATTTATTTTTTTTTTTTTTTTTTTTGTAACTAATTTAGTATATTTATTATAAACCAATGAAACAGTCCCTACTTAAACATTTCCTTTTGTCGAATTTCGACGGGTTCTACCTTGTTTTAATAAAATATCTAATTCAAGAGTATTTGAAGCTGTTTCCGAAATTTAAATTGGATACACCAGTTAAAAACTTTTGGAATGAAGGATTTCCCAACAGGTTGTATGTAGACAATGCCTGGTTTATAAATAAACATATTCAGCACGTACATGGCTTGATGAAATGGTGTAACAATAAGCCAATGGAATGAAAGGGAGCCAGGAGATTAAATAATAATTTATATTTTAAAAGATGAGACACTTTTCAGTTACAGACATTTATTATGGCAGAGCTCAAGTTGAAGAAGTATTCGAGAACTAAGTAGCAAATTGTCTTTAAGTAGCAGCAGACAATAGCAATTGATTGGCAGATGTTGAAGCAGACGTAAAGGAGTAATTTAGAGAAATAAGTTTTTTTAGGTTGCGATTGAGCGTTTATGAAAGTCTTGGAATGAAAAAAAAAAAGAAGATTAAATGTTGGTACGTGGTTTAGCTGTTTATTCATGAAGATCGAGTTGTTAATATTTTCACATCATGGAATATTGTATAGTACATCATCCACATGTCACTAATAATAAATGCTATGTAATTTTCCCATTTAATATTTTATGCTTTAAAATTTAATGTCATATTTAAACTAAACTAAAAAAAAAATCATGTTTTGATATTCTGCTGTGATTGATATGTGTACTGATAAAGCTGTACATTGCACATCGAAGCGTCTAATTTTGTATATATTTTATTTTCAATTCAATGGTTTCTACTATATTTTTTTAATTTAATTTTTTTGTTAAATTGTAGTCAAGGCTGTCTAATGTATGAAAATTAGTTTAAAAATTTATAAGTTAACAAAAATTTATGTACCTGAAATGAGATTCGAACAAAATACAGATTAAGAGAAAAAATATTTAATTAGTAGAAATGCATAATTACATCAAATTAAATAAAGCTGGCATTGTAATGGCAACTTTACATCTCCTTATACCAATGCACCAGGCAACAAATTTATATGATAGGATTTTATCATCATAAAAATATTTAATGCAAATTTAACCACTTAATTCATCAATAAATTTGAAAAAACATTCAAATAATGCCTATTTTTTTTCTTATATTTTGCAGAATTTTTTATTTTTTATCATCGGTTTTTTAAAACAGAAATTTTTGCCTTATTGAATCAGCAAAACAATTTGATTAACTAATCCAAAATTTACAATAAAAATTTATTGGTGAGAATAATAAATCATGATTGGGATATGATTCCCTGTACGTGGTGCGGGCAAATTAAAAAAGTTGTTAAGATATTCCGTATTATAATAATAATAATACAATAGAAAACTGTTGTTGGCCTGTGAAATTTAATCTCGAAAGGAAAAAATACTGAGATACGTGTATTTTCTGCATTTTTTCTGTTTCTAAATTTAAACGAAATGATTCCATACATGCTGCTATTGTGAACTAAAATGTTTCGTAATCACCTGTTTGTTCAACTGTTTTATTCCATTTCTTTTCATGTTTTTGGGTTATGTAACTGTACTAAGGTTTTTTTTATGTATTCTTAAACACGCTTTGCATCTAAAGAATATTTCAGCTGAAAACATGAATCATTTTATCAGCAACATAATGGATATTGAGTATCTATATTGTATCTATCTTCAGATCATGAATTTTTTTTAAAACATAGAACAAAATAAGTTTTGTGTTATCAATATTTTGTTAATTCTTTAAACTAAGGCTTTTTAAACTTTAAAATGAGATACATGTATTTTCTACATATTTTCTGTTTTGAATTTTAATCGAAATGTTACCACACAGCTACTTTGAACTAAAAAGTTTCGCAATCACATATTTGTTCATCTGTTTTATTTCTTTTCTTTTCTTGTTTTTAGGTTATGTAACTGTGCTCCGTTCTTTTTTTATGTATTCTTAAACAAGCTTTGCATCTAAGAAATATTTCATCTGAAAACATCAATAATTTTATTAGCAAGATAATGGAAATGGAGTATCTGTCGTATCTATCTTCAGATCATGACTTTTTTTAAAACATAGAATAAAATAAGCTTTGCGTTAACAATATTTTGTTATTTCTTTAAACTAAGTCTTTTTAAACTTTAAAATGAGATACTTGTATTTTCTGCATGTTTTTCTATTTCTAATTTTAAACGAAATGATTCCATACAGCTACTATGATCTAAAAATTTTCGCAGTCACCTATATATCATCTGTTTTATTCTATTTCTTTTCATGTTTTTGAGTTACGTAACTGCTCTAACGTCTTTTTTTTTATGTATTTTTGAACACGCTTTTCATCTAGGGAAAATTTCAGCTGAGAACATGAATAATTTTATCAGCAATACTATAATGGATATTGAGTATCTATATTGTATCTATCTTCAGATCACGACTTTTTCAAAACATAGAACAAAATAAGTTTTGCATTATCAACATTTAATTATATCTTTTAAACTAATGCTTTTTAAATTTTAAAATGAGATGCATGTATTTTCTGCATAAGTTCTGCTTTGAATTTTAAACGAAATGATTCCATACATACAGCTACTGTGAACTAAAAAGTTGCGTAAGCACCTATTTGTTCATCTGTTTTATTCTACTTCTTTTCATGTTTTTGGGTTATGTAACTGTTCTAAGGTCTTTTTTTATGTATTCTTAAACACGCTTTGCATCTAAGAAATATTTCAGCTGAAAACATGAATAATTTTATTAGCAACATAATGGATATTGAGTATCTATATTGTATCTATCTTCAGATCATGACTTTTTTTAAAACATAGAACAAAATAAGTTTTGCATTATCAACATTTAGTTATATCTTTTAAACTAATGCATTTTAAATTTTAAAATGAGATGCATGTATTTTCTGCATATTTTCTGTTTTGAATTTTAAACGAAATGATTCCATACATACAGCTACTGTGAACTAAAATCACCTATTTGTTCATGTGTTTTATTCTATTTCTTTTCATGTTTTTGGGTTATGTAACTGTGCTCAGTTCTTTTTTTATGTATTCTTAAACACGCTTTGCATCTAAGAAATATTTCAGCTGAAAACATGAATAATCTTATTAGCAAGATAATGGATATTGAGTATCTATGTTGTATCTATCTTCAGATCATGACTTTTTTTAAAACATAGAACAAAATAAGTTTTGCTTTATCAATATTTTGTTATTTCTTTAAACTAAGGCTTTTTTAAACTTTAAAATGAGATACTTGTATTTTCTGCTTTTTTTTCTATTTCTAATTTTAAACGAAATGATTCCATACAACTACTATGACCTAAAAATTTTCTCAGTCACCTATATATCATCTGTTTTATTCTATTTCTTTTCATGCTTTTGAGTTACGTAACTGCTCTAACGTCTTTTTTTTTTTATGTATTTTTGAACACGCTTTTCATTTAGGGAATATTTCAGCTGAGAACATGAAAAATTTTATCAGCAACAAAATGGATATTGAGTATCTATATTGTATCTATCTTCAGATCATGACTTTTTTAAAACATAAAACAAAATAAGTTTTGCGTTATCAACATTTAGTTATACCTTTTAAACTAATGCTTTTTAAACTTGAAAATGAGATACATGTATTTTCTGCATTTTTTCTGTTTTTAATTTTAATCGAAATGTTACCACACAGCTACTTTGAACTAAAAAGTTTCGCAATCACCTATTTGTCCATCTGTTTTATTCCATTTCTTTTCATATTTTTGGATTATGTAACTACGCTCAGGTCTTTTTTTATGTATTCTTGAACGCGCTTTGCATCTAGGGAATATTTCAGCTGAAAACATGAATAATTTTATCAGCAACATAATGTATATTGAGTATCTATATTGTATCTATCTTCAGATCATGACTTTTTTAAAACATAAAACAAAATAAGTTTTGTATTATCAATATTTAGTTATATCTTTAAACTAATGCTTTTTAAACTTTAAAAATAAATATGTTAAAGAAAATTTGATGCTTGATCAAATTTTTAATGTATTTTAATTAAAGATTTGTAAAATAGGGTCAGGTGGAGTAAATATGACCCGGGGGTAATTGTGACCACCACTATAATGGAGAAAATTTGTATATAGGTAAACTTTGTTTCACGTTTAGATATTAAGCTCATAACATATTTTTCATTTTAGATATTCTGTATCACTAGTCTGAAGCATTTTTGAGATCTAAAGAGCAATTTGAATAAAGTCTGCCAAAGTTTTTGATAAACGGACTTGCCAGTTAAGTGTTCTATTGGTTTTAATAACCCCAAACAATGTTATGAGACGTCATGAAAGTTTTGTTCCTATTGGAAAAGTCAGCAAAACTTTTTTGGCCTTTTCTAAGGTGAACAAACTTCTTTTGGCTAAGTTAGAGAATGAGGAAGAAACTGACTTTACATCTATGATTCAAAAACAAGGAACACAGGGATGTAGTGGAGGGTATACGAAGGTATACGCCGTATATCCTCTAGATTTTTAAAGGAACAGCGTATACCACGTGTTTCTCAAAAAGCTATAATATATACACTCTATGGTATACTCTCTGTTTTAAGCGTATATCCTCTGTTTTTTACGACTACACCACTGAAGGAACAGTGAAAAGAATGGCATTACAGTCGGTCTCTGCGGCGGAAGAAATTTCGCCAAATAAATCAGCCAAAATGATCATGTTGACAGTTTTTTTTTTTTGGGGGGGGGGGGGGGACAAAGATGACATTCTGTAGGTGGGTTTCTTTTCTCAGGGATGCAGTATAACTGGACAATATTATGCTGACCAATTGAAAGGTTCATCAAGGATAGACGCCGAAAGAAGTTGACCAAAAGGATATTTTTGTTGCATGGCAATGTACCTCCACACACGTCCAATTTTGCAGCTGGCAAATAAAAAACCCTGGGCTTCCATTTGGTCAATCAACCTTCCCAATCGCCAGATCTAGCCCTCTCAGGATATTTTCTGTCTCCAAAGTTGAAGAAACACATTACGGATATATTCCGATCCAAACTGCTTATTTTCTGATTTACTTTTAAATTCACTTTTGCTATCAAATGCATCAAACAGCAAATTCTCTTATTTAGAAACTGTATAATGTGCCGTGTTTGTCAATTTTTTTTTTTTTGGACAAAGGGAAAAAGTATTACAAAAAATGCCATCAAAGTTGGCACTTTGAACTGAATTTTTCGAAGTGGAATCAGGGAACAAAAAAATGTTCATACTCAGAAAATAACACTAGTTTACACGGTTTTTATACCCCAGCTGAAAGTTGTTAATTTATTGTTTTTTAGATAGAGTTATTCAGAAAAATAATATTAAAATTCTGTCACGTCTGGTTTAAGAAATATTTATTTACTTAACTGGATTACATAATTTTGGTATTAATATTAAAAAAATCAAAAATGGCTAATTTTTGCCTTATTTTTATAGTTATTTGGATCTGATTCTCTTATAATGGTCCAACAGCAACCCCCTAGCATGTATTCATCCCAAAATCCCTGATGTCGTTCTTCAAAAGCCTTTAAATCTTGGTGAAAACGTTCCCCTTGTTCGTCACTCATACTTCATAAGTTTTCAGGGGAAAAACTCAGATGCGAATGCTGGAAATGAATCTTTAATGACATGTTTACTCCCATCTGTTGAAATCTGATTTTTCAATAAATTGGCAACCATTTCTTTGTAATTTTCACTTTTTTTATTTCACAAAAATTCTACCACAACCATTTTGAATGACTTCCAAGCAGATTTTTCATTAACAGGTAAAAAGGCTTTCAAACTGAGAATCTTTCATAATTTTACGGATCTGTGGGCCAACAAATAGTATCTCTCCTCTGAGTTTTGCCTCTGTAATGTTTGAAAAGATTTTTTGTAAATACTCGAAAGCATCACTGTTTCTGTCAAGCGCCTTCACAAAGTTTTTCATGAGTCCCAATTTGATGTGTAAAGGGGGTAGAGTAATGTTATTTGGATCTACCAATAGATCATTTTCATCTTCATTTTTCCCGGAATATACTCGTTCCGAATCGGCTATTCTTTTCTTACATAATGATGTTGTTTTGCTCGGCTGTCCCACAAACAAAGGAAACAAGAGTATTTTGTGTAACCACCCTGCAATTCCAATAACAAACAGATGACTTTGAGGTCGCCGCACACTTTCCATTGGTGTTCTTTATACTTTAATAAATAAATTAAAGTATACATCGTTTCATAGCTCTCTTTACAATACACTGCGTGTCCTATTGGTATAAACGGCTTTTTATTTCCATCATGTAATAAAACAGCTTTTAGATTATATTTCGAAGAGTCTAAGAATATGCATCACTCTGTTTTATCATAGTTTTGATTCATTGCTTCAAAAAGTCCCGGGATATCAGTACAATATCATTATTCACCTTTTTTTTTGAAAATTTCTGAGTAAACTTTGCTTCTGTTTCTAGACTAACATAACTTTTGTGTTTGGTGTTAATAAGTTCCATTGTTGTAGGCGAGAACCAAGAAGCTCTGCTTTAGATTTTAATAATTGTAAATCTCTTATTCGGCTTGGCTAATTAAATGTGGAGATTGTTCTTGAAGAGAGAACTTGTCAGAATCATTAGTAATCGATTTGAATTCAACCTCACTTTCATTGTCATCTCCTAGTATATTTACACTCGAATTACCGGGACAAACTGGACGTGGTAGATCTTTCGAGTGTAAAATGGGCTTAGTAACAGACGGAACTTCGGCATACATAATACTCACCTTATTTTTTGTATTATATCACACTGTCTTCGTAACACAAAAGTGACAATCATTTTCATGATTACTAGGTTCTTTCCATAGCATTGGTGAACAAATGGAATGTGTACGCTTTCTCCTGATGACCACTGGAATAAAACGATTCTACAGCTTTCGCAAAACACATGAGGCACCCACTTTTTATCTTGGTTTACAAAAGGAAATCCAAAATAATGAAGATATGCACTTTTTCACGAATCTACAATTGGTTTTCTTTATTTTGAAAATATAAACTGTCCACAAACATAGCAAAAATGATCAGAACTTTGTTTACATTTTCTACTCGACATTTTAATTCAATCCAAAATAAAATATTTGTTTCGAACATTAAACTGTCGCCACCACGTTGAGTAGTTAAAAAAGCCAACTGACTGCAGAAAGAAAATTGTGACGTGATAGAATATTTCTGCTGACACTTTTAGATTTAAGGAAGGCAGACTAATGCATTTATGTACATTTCTTTCGGGGTATAATAAAAAAAGTTGAAATTTGTAAACTAGGGAAATTGTTTATAAATGAAATTCAAATTAATTGAGCGAAAAATGAAATCACACGGCATCTTATACATCGTTTCAAAAATAATCTCAGCCAGTTTCATGTTTTTACATTTAAAAACGAGTCTGAAAATGTGTCAGAAAATTTCGAGTTATTGAAGGTGAAAATATATTTTTTCGAATGCATCCTTAAAGGTCATCATTTGTAGGACAATGAAGATGTCAAACAGGCTGCTAAGAGATGGTTTCGGGACTAATAAAAAATATATATTTGAGAGGGCTAAAAAAGCTTCAACAACAATGTAACAAGAGCATCAGTTTCATGGGATAATATGTTGAATAAATATTTAGTTTATTAATTCTAGGTATTTTCTTTCTAGTCTAAGTCAGGAACTTTTCAGTACTCCCTCGTAGTAAGGTATGCTGAAAGATGCTTGAAAATTATATCATTAGCGTTTTATCAGAAAAAATGATGGACAATATTTGGCTTTAATCAGCTATCAGAATTCTTATCTAGATGCTGTCATAAATAGCAAAAATTGGACTTTTTTTAATTAACCACTACTAACTGATCACTACTAACTAAATCACTATTAACACATAAGAAGAAAGGATTATAAAAAGTGTGGTCTTAAACAGTTACTTTATTTCTTTTTAACTTTAAAGTAGTTTCGTTAGATATTTATTGGATAGTTTTATAAATATTTTTATAAACAAAAATAATAATAATAATAATAATAATAATAATAAATCATTTTTTAAACTTCAAAATCTATTTCTAAACATTGTTTTTGTTTGTTTTAACAAGCAACATATTTCAAAACTTATTTAATCATTCTCTCGTGTATTTTTAATTCTTTGATGCTTCGTAAAATATGTTTTAAGCGTTTTTATAATGAAAAATATGGAGTTTCTTTTATACATAAGATGCCTTAAAGCATTAGATCGGTTAGAAAACATTATAAATCATCAATAAAATCCTTGCCGTTTCGGCAGCTTTCCAGATGGCTTATGTCAAGCTTAACTGCTAAGTTCTGAATCGCATTAGATTCCGGAAAGATATTTAGTTTTTAATAGTTTTCTGAAAAGGTTTTAAGTATTAAAATCTGAAAAATATGATACTAAATAAATAATTTATTTGTTTTTTAGTAAGAGATGCAGTTCTCAAATATCAAGTTAAAAGATAGGTTAATATTTTATATTGTCTTCATAAAGATAATTGACAATTTTTTTTTTACAATATTGAGAAAACCTATGAATTTTCCATTAACATCTTATAATTTTGTTTAGTGTGCTTCAAAAAATTTTTGTTGTAAAAAAATTGAAGTTAAATTTTGATTCTCCATCAAAAAAAAAAAAAAAAAAAAAAAAAAAAATATATATATATATATATATATATATATATATATATATATATATATATATATATATATATATATATATATATAAAGAATAAAACATATAAGGTACCCTGGGGTAATAACGCCAGGCGGGGTAATAACGCCAAGTGCTTATATTTTGCATAATTATGAAATAATCAGGTAAATGACGCCCATGTGCTCTGCGCAGAAGGGTTTTGAGTCATATAAATCGCAAAAAACAGCTTCAAGTTAATTTGTTTCATTTTTAGGTCTTATTGTTTTTACAAACAGCTAAAATTAACGCTTGATCTAAAATTTGCGAGATACGTTTTGTGATGTGAAGGCTATGTTTTTATCCGGAAAGACTTTGTTAATTACATAAATTTGTAGTGCATTTCATGTACTTTTAAAATGTTATTGAAGATTTTGGATATCTTCTCGAGATAATTTGTAATTTAAAATGTACTGCGCAATAAATATACCGTGGTAATAACGCTAATCCTTGATATTAATACCCCGGTTGATTCCCTACAGTGGCCGAGCTACATCCTAAATACTGATTCAAATAAACACAGTTAAAACTGTGCAATGTTTCTCATATTTCTATTTAAACGGTCCTTTTTAAGCAAAAAGAAGCTCACGGTCTGATATTCTTTTGCCTCATCCCCCCTTCCGCACCACACCTTTATTTTTCTTACACTTTCACAAAAAATTGAACATTTTAAATAGCTTAGAATGCAATTTTTCAATTTCTAAGTTTGTAGAGTTTGTACTTTTAGAATTGGACTATCTACATGCAATTATTCCATCTTATTTCATAGTTTTGTTTTCATGGCGTTATTACCCATATAGGTGGGTAATAACGCCAAATAGCATGGGTCAAGAAAAAACGCCATTACATTTTATGAACTCATATCTGTTAAATTATTTTATTTTATATAGATAGTCAATGAGTTGCTGTATCAGATCCTATATTTGTTTGAAAATTACAATCTAAAACTAAGCCGTGAAAATTGGCAGAACCTTAACGTGGCGTTATTACCCCAGGGTACCTTATATATATATATATATATATATATATATATATATATATATATATATATGTATGTTTTACTCTTTTTTTTTTAAATTATTTAATCCCTAAAATGCATTCTAAAACTTTGTCCGACCAGTGGCTGAAAGGTTCTGCTTCCGAAACTGGTAGACGGCAAGTGCTGGGTTCGAACCCAATTGCGGCCGTCGGCCTAGCCGTTTAGTGTTTTCCGTGGTTTTCTTCTATCCTTGGACTTGCGTAAATACGAGTTAGGTTCCCTTAGAAAGACCCCCACGAAGGGCACCTCTTTTTTAGGGGCCATATCCCAAGTGTAGATAACTGGTCGACCGATATAAACACAAACAAACAAACAATGCATTCTAATACGTGTTTTTTATTTTACTATTGTGAATCAGTCCTTGCGAATGTTTTGTTTACCTTCCCATTTAAACATTTTTAATCGATTTCTTTTCTCAAACCTGTTATACTAAAAAGACAGGGTAAATTCAAACGAAAAAGGCTTAACTTCAATTTAAATTTTATAAGCCAATAAACTGGAATAAAACTCTAATCACCAGTGATGGCCATGTTATGGACATAGTTATGACTTTACGTATTAATACTACGCCAGTCAAAATTTTGTATTGGCAATGATCAAAATAGGAAAAACAAGGATAAAAAAATACTTTAGAGTTAAAAAAAAAAAAAAAAAAAAAAATCAAGAAAAAAATTATATTACTTTGCATGATTTGTTTTACAAAAAATCTAAAAACACCAATGATGACCTACCTCAAGTAATGGAACCCTCACCTCACCATTGACAGCAAACCGAAATCAATTATTATTTTGTAATCGTTTTCGACCGCCATTTCATCTCTGTATTCTTTTAGTCCAGTCAAAATAGACATTTAACCTAGGAAAAATTAGCGAAGAGCTGAAAATTTGCAAAAACGTTTAGAATATCATTCTAAATGAAATCCCAAAAATCTTAATCAATCTGGCTGGAGCAAAAAATTTTATTCAAGGTCAATGATACAAAAAATTCGTTTTTACAGATATCTGTTAAATAGTAAGTTTTATCGTAAACATAGTTATGTTAATTTCAAGTTATTATAAAAAATGAATTTTTCTACAAAACAGTCTTTACACTTTTAAGAGGCTACTTCATTTAAACAAAAAGACCCGTTCATTAATAATAATCCTATGAAAAAAAATATAAAGATGTCTTGGTTGCATTTTATTATTTTTAAAAGATTTTTTTTTTCAATGGATAGCTGAAATCGATTTGTATGCAAGCCGTTTTATATTTTTTTGATTTTGTTTACAGGTATTTTTTTACGAATACGCTTTCATTTCCGGAACCGGTTTGGAAAGCGAAAGCACTCTCCTAAAAAATATCTGCAACCAAAATCAGAAAAATAAAAAACGACCTACATTCAGATCCATCTCAGGAATCCAAGGGAAAAAAATCATTTAAAAACACTGAAATGCAACCGGGATATCTTTATAAATCTCTTTTATAGGATTAGCATTAGCGAACAGGTCTTTTAATTTGACTGCAGTAGCCTCTTAATAAATTTATCTTACTTGTTAATTATTCATCTGCAAATTATGTTTCCTGTTTTATTTCCATCTTCTTTTTCCTCTGGCTGCTAAGTTCCTGTCCATTGCTCTGAGAAATCCGATGGATCTGGTATTTCTTCACTGATGTCAGAAGCATCATCATCTGTTGTATTTGTGGCAACATTTGAACAAAATTGGCCTTGACAATTGTATATTGGTGAACAAAACAAACCAAGCTTTTTTCTCCCATAATTTAAACTGCAACTCTGTGTAGTTGCAAAAGAATGTATGGAACGATATTTACGGTGCAAGTTAGAGTAGAGTTTTAATTGTCTCCAAATCATTATTGTTCAATACCCACCCCTAGTTTTCAGGGTCAAATTTATTACCTAACCATATTTGGACTTGAAAATAAACTCGATACAAATTTTGGAGAGCAGCACTAGATATTAGTGGAAGAAATGATACCTGAATAACTTTATTGTGCAGTGTACTCTTCGCAAAACTTAGATATCTACAGCTATCTTTAGAATCAATGTTTTTAGGAGCTCTGTACATCGCAAGAAATAAACAAATTCCATTAGCAATAATAATATCCGGAGAAGAGTCGATTTTCTTAAATGTTTCAGCATAGCAAATTAAGTCATTATTATTATTTTTTTTTTTTTTTTCAAATAACTTGAATATCTGAATTTTACCTTTTCTGAAGAGAGTTGACGATGTGTCACAGCCAGTTATGGCACCTAAAAATAATCTATGATCTCTACACTTTGGATATAATTCCAAACTTTGCGATGAATACATTTTCATTTCTATCTGAACTTTTCCCGGTTTCAAGAAATAAACTGTTCTATCAGTAGGCGTTCGTGCAGTTTATATGATTAACAGATAACATCTTCCACAACAACAATAGTTGTAACTGCACTTGACTATTCTATAGTTGTTTTAACTATAAGAAAGACGCTCTCGTTATCAGCCTGTTTAACAGAAATACCAACAGCATTTAATTTTTCACATAACATTGAAAAAAACCGAAGCTTTTTATTAGTATTAGAAAGGAATTGTTTTTGGTTTGTCGGAAGAGCCATGAATCGATCAAAAAGTACATCAGCAGAAGAAGATATTTAGTAGCGATGTTGTTCTGCCGCTTTTATATTTTTTTATAATCAACATAACCAGCAAATACTATAATAACGTTGTGACCATAATGATTATGTACATATCAAATGTACTTAATATCAAATCAATCATTATTTTCTGAACCTGGGGAGATGGATTTTATAAGAAAACCGGACATCCACTTTTATCTCCAGCTGCAGGCTTCAAGAAAGAATGAAAGCAATCAAGATTATACTTAGCTTCAACAGCAACTAAATCGTATTAATATCCTATATATACAAGAAAAGTCTTTTCAAAAAATTTTAAATGTTTTTTTTTTTACTACCTCAACGATAGTATCTTTAAATGAAATTGCTACAACTCGATATATTACGCGCCGACGATCCTTCGGTTTTTTCTTTTCATTTTCTTCATTCGCTTTATTTCTACAAAATAAACAAAAGTTTCTTAAAGCAAAAAGTTGGCTCATCTAATCGCGCCCTCGTCCAAGGTGGGATGGACACAGAAATGTATGCTTCTGCTACATCGCGTTCTCTTCAATTATTGCAATATTACTCTTTAGAGTGTACACTTCACGACACTGAACATGAACTATAATAGATTGCTTATTTTCAAAATACTGAGCATTCTCATCATTTCTTTCTATACTACTATCAATTAATATCTTCATACCACATTCAATGACAGCAATTGGACTTTAAGCTAGTAGTTTATTACAAATGAAGCAAATTTCCGAAATTTTAATGAGCGTATACAAACTAATGTTTCGATATTTTCATTTAAACAAAACAGAATAATCTCCGCACAAACGAACTGGAAGGTAAAAATATGCAGTTAATCCCGAAAGAAAATTACATTTCCAAAAAGGAGCCATTTGACTACGGAACGGCGAGCGCTTCTATTGCTCAGTGGCAGGAGAGGGGGGGGGGGGGGAGGTTGATCATAGCTTACCTCGAGTGTATTAGATAAAGTACGCCCGTACCTCACATTATTCTACTTAATTTTAGTGTATCTACTTACATCAATCCCATTCAATAGTTAACAACATGAATTACTTTCAAGAAAATGTAGATATGCAAAATCTGATAATTTTTGAATTTTTTAATGTTTAGAATTTTTGAAATTGCAATATCTTACGAAGGAGATGACGAAGGTGTGTGTAAAGACCATTTTTATAGAAAATACTAAAATATTCAATTTTTATGACAATTATTTTTACGATAAAACTCACCGTTTACCAGATAACTGAAAAAAGCTAATTATTTTATCTTTGACCTTTGACATTGAATAAAATTTTTTGCTCCAGTCAGATTGACTAAGATTTTTGGAATTTTTTTTTTTTTTTGAAATGATGTTCTAAACGTCTACACAAATTTCCAGCTCTTCGCTAATTTTTCCTAGGTTTCCATTATTTTTTGTCTATTTTGACTGGAATATTAGCTCATTTTACGCGTTTACCCCCGTTTTGCTGATTTTTCTTTCTGATTTTCGTCTTTTTGATGGACTTCTTGTTTCATCCGATCGCGATTTGTCATTTTTCAGCTCGTGTCATCTTCGCGATGCCAAAAACGAAAGGCATTCTATCGGATCTACTAATTCCTTTTCTTACCGGACTCTGCAGAAATTCAAGGTTTTCCTTTAAAAAGGGAGAACGATCTTCAAGCGTGAGGGGCAAAGTTTATGAATTTTCACATTTTGAAAAACTGACTTCGCCTGTGGTTTCCGGCACTATAATATATTTTATATCCGAATATTATAGCCTAAAACTTTTCAGATTTACAAGAATATACTGTAAAAAAAAAAAAAAAAAAAAAAAAAAAAAAAAAAAAATCAAAAGGTTATTAAAATTTTTTTAGTAAATTTGTATTCCACAGAATATTTTAGTAACCATTACAAGCATTTTTTTTTTTTTTGCAAGTGAAACAAACATTTCTTTTGTAAACTGAACAAAAGAATTTTTTGTGTAACTAACTTAAATCTTTTTAGTATGAGCCACCAAGCAAATTTTAGTAATAGCTCCAAAATTATTTTTAGTTAATTAAAAATTATATTTAGACTTTTGAAGCGGAAGATTTTCGGCAAAGCCTCACTAGATGGCAGCATTAAAAATTGCTACCTGCTCTCTTTTGACATGTTTCTAAAGGGGAGGGAAAGTCCAGAGATCATTACCCATGGTAAATGCTACGACAGGATTTTCACAATCCCTTTATTTAACGAGTACTTACATTACATACATTCGGTGAATATTTGGTGGCGTCCAGCATCGAACCCGAGTACTTTCAGCCTGGAGTTCGTTGCTATGACCACTAGGCTATCACGGCCACACCAACTGAGTTTCAGTAATAGCTATTAAAAATGTAAAACTATTAACTCGATTCGTTGCTAGCTTTTTTCTAGTAATTCTTACAGATTCCTTGTAACCGAGTAAGATTACTAAAAATTTTTTAGTAATTACAAGGGTCACTAAAATTTTTTTAGTAGATCGACCTCTTTTTTTTACAGTGTATGTTCAATGTTGTCATTGATAGAGCTCGTATTTAGTTTAAATATATTGATGTCACTGGATATGTGTATTCTTCTTCCACTGAGTTCGTTTCCGTAAACCTGATTTAAAAGTTTGCTTTTTTCTCTTACAAAACCAGCGCAATGCTTTCAACTATTCACTTCGTAAGTTATTGAGTATTTTCGACTATCTTCACAAGATTTTCATCAACGACTTTATCAGTGTCTTGAAAAGATAGATGTTTGCAAATTTCGCGACATTCAAAGCGTTATTACCACTAAAAATAGTTGAAATCTTGTTAATAATGTCATCCTTGTACTTTGAGTAGTTTACAGCGCTTCTCATGGAAGTCCTGTTGCCTTAAAATCATTTTTATTGTTATCGTGCTATGCTGCCGTTTCTAAAACGATGCGCACTTTTGTTACACCTTCACGTAATTTTTTTTTTTTTTTTTTTTTTTTTTTTTTGAGCTTGCACATTTTTAATAATTATCTTTTAGCTGGGGATAATCGGCATCGTCACAGATTTGAATAATGTGGATAGCGTTTGGGTATAAAATGGTCAAAAGTATGATTAATGTAAAGTTCTCTTGTTTTACATTTTAAATTTTCCGGAAAGTGTTTTAAACAGGTATTTACCTAAATACTAATGATTTAAAACTTGCAGATAAACCGTAAAGTAGAATGTTTTTCGCTCATTTCACTCTTTTTAAGAGAAGACAAGGCTGGGACGGTTAAGCCCACTCATAATAATCTTACTTTATTATTTTATACTCATTTATTATCTGTAACTAAATTTTATCCAAGTATCAGTTGAATACTTTTATTCGAATTTTTGATAAAACTGTGCAAGAGCTTCACACAGATTACAAGTGTCTCAGAATTTTTAGTTCTTCAAAAAAATTGTACTTTTCAGCCGAAAACACCATCAACTCTTAAATTACTCGAGCGATTTAGATTTTTTAAAAAATGGTGACGACAAAAAACGATTAAAAAAATTATATAAAAATAAGATTATATGTGGCAGACAGTTGACAAAATTTTAATCAGTTTCAAAAAAACATTTTTCTGAAAAATGGAATATTTCTAGAAAATTGTTATTGATCAAAAAGAAAAAAAAAATGTCTAATATAATTCTTGAACATAATCCACTGAATATAGATACCAAATTCACCTATTCTTGTCTCCCCTTAAATCTTGAATTTTCTTGTAGCAGCAGCTCATAGCAAGTATTTATACTTTAAGAGCAAATACCATACAAAATTTCAAGTTTCTAGCCCCAACAATGTCATATAAATTGCAATTTCAGAAACAATTGCATTGCAATTTGTATCCCATTGAAGATTGTTGTTCCAAAACAAAATGTGATATGACCAAAATCGGAGCAGAAACGGTGACCAGTATTTTGTCCAAATATTTTTTAAATTGAGTCGGAATTTCCAGATATTAGTTTGCAGTGAAAATCTCTAAAAGATATACACAATTAAGCAAACAAACGTTATTTTTTTGCATTATTGTTATTTAAAAATATCAAACATCATAAATACAAAAGAAAAAGGGATTTAGAAAATTTAAAATAAATAATATTGGTATAAATTTATTATAATTTAATACATTGATATATTTTAACAATATCAGGGTGCGTAGTCATCAAGAAACTCAGAGGATTTTAATTCTTTTAGTATCAGAAATTCTTTAAAGTACTGGTTGTTAGCAGTGGTGTAGTCCTGGAAAAAAAAGTGGGGGGACGCTCATATTCTCGAATATTAGGCTCTCTATCACCCATAGAACTAACTTGATTTTGAATTCAAAAATTAAATTTAATTTACATTTAACAATTAATTAAATTTAAGGATTCAAATTTAATTAAATTTACATTTAAAAATTGCTACATACTTAATTTCAATTAAATAATCTCTATAGTAGGGATGTACAATCTATGACCCTTGGATTAACGTGTGACCCGCGAATTTCGTCAATTTACAACTGAAAAAAATTACAATTTTTGTGTATAGCATGATCAGTAAAAAAAAAATTAACACTAGAACGTCCGGATGGAGTCGATCCGACTCCGATTATGTGATTAAATTTCAATTCGAGGCAGAAATTATTTCTTGAAATAAGTTAAATTTAAACCACGCAGATTTACGTTAAATAAATATAAAAGATAATTTTTAATAAAAATTCTGGTGTGTAATATTATTATCAAACTTGAGTAAAATTTCCGGGCGTTCTAGTGTTAAATTAAAAAAATGTAAATTTTGTCCATTTACCGTGGGAAAATATAAAATTTCGTCAGTCACTTAAGAATTGCAATAATAAATTCAAAGAATCAAGTGCAGAAAATTAGCGAATTTTGCAGATGATGCTTGCAAAAATCGCCAATTTCGTTGTTTAGGTATGGAAGAATCACAAATTTTCCTTATGGGGCTCGGAAAAATGGCAAATTTCGCCAATCAGACACGGGAAAATCGCGATTTTTATCAATCGGGCACTGAAAAATCGCGAGTTTTATCGATCAGGCACCAAAAAACGCAAATTTTGATGGTTGAATGAGAAAAATCGCGCATTCATTGATTGGGAAAATAGAGAATTTCGTTAGTCACTTATGAATTGCAAAATTCATCGATTGAGCACGGTAAAATCGCGAACTTAACGAATCAATGCAGAAAAATACCGAATTTTGCCGATTAGGCTTGTAAAAATCGCAAACTTCAGGTATGGAAAATCACAAATTTTTCCCATGCGGCTCGGAAAAAATAGCAAATTTTGCCAATCAAACACGAAAAAATCGCGACTTTTATCGATCAGGCACAGAAAGTCGCGAGTTTTGTTGATGATTACGAAAAAAACGCAAAATTTGTTTGTCGGATGAGAAAGATCCCGCATTTCCTTGTTTCGGAAAATATAAAATTTCGTCAGTCACTTAAGAATTGCAAATTTCAAGGATCGAGCACGGTAAAATCGCAAATTTAATTGATCAAGTGTAGAAATATAGCGAATTTCGCCGATGTTATTCGTAAAAATCGCAAATTTCGTTGATCTGGTATGGAAAAATCACAAAATTTTCCCATGGGGCTCGGAAAAAATAGCAGATTTCGCCAACAAACGGAAAAATCGGGAGTTTTGTTGATCAGTTACGGAAAACAAAAGCAAATTTTCTTTGTCGGTTGCGAAAAATAGCGCATTTCGTTGATTGGGAAAACATAAAATTTCGTCAGTCACTTAAGAATTGCAAATTTCATAGATCGAGCACTGTAAAATTGCGAATTTAATCAATCAACTACAGAAAAATAGCGAATTTTGCTGATGTTGCTTGTAAAAATCGCAAACTTCGTTGATCAGGTATGGAAAAATCACAAATTTTCCCTATTAGGCTCGGAAAAAAAATAGCAAATTTCGCCAATCAGACACGGGAAAATCGCGATTTTTATCAATCAGGTACGAAAAAAAATCTCTAATTTTGTTGGTCGGATGCGAAAATTTCGTTGATTTTGAAAATATAAAATTTCGTCAGTCATTTAAGAATTGCAAATTTCATACATCGAGCGCAGTAAAATGAGGAATTTAATTAATCAATTTCAGAAAAATATCGAATTTTGCCGATGAAGCTTGTAAAAATCGCAAATTTCGTTGATCATGTATGGAAAAAAATCACAAATTTTTCCCATGGGATCGGAAAAAATAGCAAATTTCGTCAATTGGGCACGGAAAAATCGCGAGTTTTATCGATCAGGCACAGAAAAATCGCGAGTTTTGTTGATCAGGCACGGAAAAAAACGCGAATTTTGTTGGTCGGATGCGAAAAATCGCGCATTTCGTTGATTGGAAAAATATAAAATTTCATCAGTCATTTAAGAATTGCAAATTTCATAGCTTGAGCACGATAAAATCGCGAATTTAATTAATCAAGTGCAGAAAAATAGTGAATTTTGCCGATGAGGCTTGAAAAAATCGCGAATTTCGTTGATCAGGTATGGAAAAATCACAAATTTTTCAAACAACAAATTTAGCCAATCAGACACGGAAAAATTGCGATTTTTATCGATCAGGCACAGAAAAATCGCGAGTTTTGTCGATCAGCCACGAAAAAAAACGCGAATTTTGTTGGTCGGGTGCGATAAATAGCGCATTTCGTTGATAGGGCAAAAAAATCTGTCAGTTTCATTGATGATGCACATAAAAATTGTAAAATAAATCCTTCGGCTGCAAAAAAATTCGCATATTTTCGCGGTTTATCGCGTAGAAAACGCGAATTACATTGATCGGGTACGAAAAAACCGCGAATTTTAACGATTAGAGACAAAAAAATCGCGAATTTCGTGGATAAGGTACTAAAAAACTGCGAATTTTGCGATAATGCGCGAAAAAACTGAAAATTTCATTAATCGGCCGAGAAACAATCGTGAGATTTTTCAGTTTATCAACAGAAAAAAATTGAGAATTTCATCTTGCCTCGTAAAAAAATCCAGATTTCATCAAAGTTAGTTAAAAAAAAGGTGAAGATTGAGCACAGAAAAATGCGTATTTTGTCTGTTAAAGGCAGAAAAAGCGCAAATTTCGTCCATCGCCCACGAAAAAATCGCGATTTCTATTCATCGGATTCCAAAAAATCGCAAATATCGTTAGTCGTACATGGTAATGTCGCGAATTTTGTCGATCACACGCGGAAGAATTACAAGTTTCGCAGATCAGGCTCAAATAAATTCGCGAATTTCGAATATCGGATGCAGAAAAAAACTCGCAAATTTCAACAATCGGCTTTGTAAAAATCGCGAGTTTTGCCGAAAGGTTAGTAAAATTTGCGAACTTTGTCGATCAGGCGCGGAAAAATAGTAAGATTCGTCGATCTAGCACAGAAAAATTGCGAATTTTATCGATCATACGAGGAATAATCGCAAATTTCGTCGATCGGCTTACTAAAGATTGCGAATTTTGTTGATCAGACGCGGAAGGATTGTGAATTTTCTCGATCGGCTTCGAAAAAATCGCAAAATTCGTAGATCATTTGAAGCGAAATCGCGAATTTCGTCGAATATTTTCGTCGCAAAACCAGTTATTCTCAAAATGAAGCAAAAAGATGAGGGGCTCTATCCATTTATCCATTGATAATTGTCAATATAGAATACACAATTTGGCACGTACTGACGTACTACTATACTTGGATACAATTCCTCTTTTTTTGCTTCATTTTGGAAGCAATGAAGCAAAAAAAAAGAGGGATTTTTTTCGAAATTTACGATTTTTTCGAAGCCGATCGAGAAAATTCACAATCTTTCCGCGTCTGATCAACAAAATTCGCAATCTTTATTAAGCTGATCGACGAAATTTGAGATTATTCCTCGCATGATCGATAAAATTCGCAATTCTTCCGCGCTAGATCGACGAATCTTACTATTTTTCCGCGTCTGATCGACAAAATTCGCAAATTTTACTAACTTGATCGGCGAAATTCGCGAGTTTATTACTTTCAGAATTTTCAAGCTATGTTTTCGAGACTTTCATAAAAGTTGCTCTATACAGTTAGCTAACACAATATGCAAATGAAATTTTGATAGCGTTCATGCATGCGCAATGAAGAATTATTTAGTAAACCTACTCATTTTTCATACAATTTTTATTATTTTTTAATTCTGATTACAGGATATTGTGGATAATATTGTTTGTCATGTTTTCGGAAAAGAACATTAATTTATATTAAGAACTCTTTGAATTATAAGCAAAAAACTACTATAATTTCGTGTAGATAAGCCGCGGCTCAAACAATTCATTTTCGACCCAGAAAATTCATTCAGTAATTAAAGATAAATATATACCGCGATACAAAATGTTACATTTTATTTTGGAAAATTTCTGGGTTGAAACAGAATTGTTTGAGCTGCGGCTTATCTACACGAAATTACGGTAAGCAAAAGAAAAATTTGGGACTGTTTTTATAAAAAAAAAACTTAATTTTTCTATGAGTATATGTGCTATCCGCATAAAAACGAACACACTTTATTACAATTAGCCACTTAATCATAATCTATAGTTTGAACGCTTTTGCTACATTAATTTTGACAGGATTATCCAAAAGATATTCATTCTTTTTCAATTTTTTGATTGTCCCGGAGGAATTTCGGGAAGAAATCTTCACGAAAATGTATGACCTTACTATTATGTTTACGCACTTACTTAGAGTTTCAGAATAATTTCTCATATATTTTTCTAGATATTTAATAAAATTACTAAAATTGCAAGTGGCCGGTCACCTTTGGCCGTATAGTGTATAACTAGTTCAATATTAAACAACATGTTTCCTTCATATGTGCAAATAGGATGAACGAGTGTTGAAACACTTATTTTAGTTATAACTTGGTATTTCTGCAAAAGTGTAAAAGGGCTCCAAAACTAAATTAGATTTTTTAACAGAATTTCATGTGGATTTTCGGAACAGAAATTCATTTAGTGACCTTGGAATCTTTTCCAAGGGAGGCTCTGTTTATAAGAGATCTGATTACCCCCCCCCCCCCCCTCTTATCAGTCCTCTAGCTACGGCTTTGACGACAACAATTTTAACAAATTTTAAAACTTTCCAGTTTTGGCTGCCTACCTTTTGATTATTATTTTTACTTAAAAAATTAAAATTATGATACAAAATATTTATGGCAAGACAAAAAAGGCAATTTAGAGAATTTACTCTAGTCTAATGCTTGTAGTTTTTCATGCCTAAAAAAATATTTTTTGAAACTAATCAGGAAATAATGTGAATGAGAGAAGGGAGGATAATGATTTTGGTTTATTCTTTCACTAAAAAATATCAGGAGTAGGAGTTATTGGTCTGCGTCTCACTGCTGAGGACCCTGCTAGCTATGTGATAGCTATGATAATTACCCCGAATGTCTTTAAAGACCATATTTACTGACTAATAAAAACAAGTTGGTTGGTGTCCATTTGTCGGGTGAGAAAAAAATGACCAGGCTTTCATAATTGAAACACCTGCGTATTTTTTTAACTAGACTGCAGTGTGTCAAGATGTTTTTCGGTGAGCATGTGTCAGGACTATAGAATAACCCTGAGCATGTGTAGTCTTTCTGTCAAAACGGGAGGCGGATAAAAGTTTTCGATTAGGGAATTCCAGGTAAAACTAATGGATGCCTCTGAAAGAGCTAATGTTAGCGTATCGCAGTATTTCACCAGTGGTAATAATAATGAAACACCAAGTGAACACAGGACTATAGAATAACTATATAATCTTCTATAGCCCTGAAGTGAACACCTTCTTCCCTGTTTCTTTTAGTTTGTTTATTGAGTGCTCTTGTTAAAGAAAACTAAAATGGTTTAAAATATCACTTCTTTATTTTACAAAATTGTTTTTTCTGTGTTTTTTTTTTTTTTTAACCATTTAATAAATCAGAACGATCTGCGTCCCCTCTCGTCCTTAGCGTTCCCCTTGAGAAAAAAAAGTAAGGGGACGCTTGAAATAAAATAAAAAAGTGGGGGGACGCCGTCCCCCAGCGTCCCCCCTCGACTACACCACTGGTTGTTAGATCCGAAAAAAGATTTCTTTTTCGTTAAATAAAACAGATTTTACATTATAAAAATTCTGGTAAAAGGTGCTTACAAGGTGCTTCCAGACTACGCACCCTGCAATATACTTTCATCAAAATTATGTAATCTTCAAACTGTTACTCGATAATTTTTTTGATAATGTGCATCGAAATGTCATTTCTTGCTTATTATATGAAAGTAAATAAAATTCGTATTGTATTCTGCTAACTATATTGTCTCTTAATATAAATTTTTGTAGGAAGATATTTTCACAAATATTCTAAATGAATTAATAAATAAAAATTATAGGAAATTTAATTCTAACTTCTTATTATCATCATTATTATTATCGCAATCACCATTTAAGATTTAATTATTTATATCGCAATTTATATACGAATGATAAGAACAGAGAAATAAAACCAGAAACTTTAGTAAAAATATTTACAGAATTGTATTTTTTTAACTTGTTTTTTAATATAAATATTTCTAGAAAGATATTTTCATAAACATTCTAAATGAATGAATAAATAAAAATTAGAGGAAATTTAATTCTAACTTCTTATCATCATCAATATCATTATCACAATCACCATTACTTGTTATTTACGATTTAAATGTTGTATCGTAATTTGTATATGAATGATAGAAACAAAGAAAAAAAAGGAGGAAACTTTAGTAAAAATATTTAAAAATCTTGTATTCTTCTAGCTTGTTTCTTAATGTAAATGTTTCTAGAAAGATATTTTCATAAGTATTCAAAATGAATGAATACATAAAAATTACAAGAATTTAATTCTAATTTCTTATCATCATCACCATTATTATCGTCATCATCATTATTACCGTCAACACCATTACTTGTTACTTACTATTTAAATGTTATATCGTATTTTGTATATGAATGATAAGGACAACGATATGAAGTGCGAAACTTTTCTTTGATAATTGTATTCTTTGAGCTTGTTTCTTAATATAAATGTTTTTATAAAGATATTTTCATAAACATTCTAAATAAATGAATAAATAAAAATACAGGAAATTTAATTCTAACTTCTTATAATCATCATTATTATTATCGCAATTATCATTACTTATTATTTATGGTTTAAATGTTATATCGTAATTTATATATGAATAATAAGAACAGATAAATAAAATGAGGAATTTTAATAAAACTATTTAACAGAATTGTATTCTACTAACTTGTTTCTTAATATAAATGTTTCTAGAAAGATACTTTCATAAACATTCTAAATGAATGAGTATATAAAAATTATAGGAATTTTAATTCTAATTTCTTATCGTCATCACCATTATTATTATCGCAATCACCATTACTTATTATTTACGATTTAAATGTTATATCGTAATTTATATATGAATGATAAGAACAGAAAACTAAAATGAGAAACTTTAGTAAAAATATTTAACAGAATTGTATTCTTTTAACTTGTTCCTTAATGTAAATCTTTCTAGAAAAATATTTTCATAAACATTCTAAATAAATGAGTATATAAAAATTATAGGGATTTTAATTCTAATTTCTTATCGTCATCACCATTATTATCGTCATCACCATTACTTGGTATTTACGATTTAAATATTACATCGTAATTTGTGTAAATGATACGAACAGACAAGAAAAAGAGAAAGTTTCATAAAAATATGTAACACAATTGAACTTTTCTAACTGTACTATTTCTTAACATAAATTTTTGTTGCAAGACATCTTCAAAAATGTTCTAAATGTATGTGTATGCAAAAATTATAGAAACTTTAATTCTAACTTCTTATCATCCTCAGCACATCATCATTATCGTCCTCATAATTACTTGTTATTTACGGTTTAAATGTTATATTGTATTTTGTATATGACTGATACGAACATAGAAAAAAGAGATTAACTTTCGTAAAAATATTTAATAGAAATAAAACAAAGGGACAATAAATAAATAGCTTGGAAATTAATGTCTAAAAGAAAACAAAAGAAAAAAAAAACGATGTTATAATGTTCAAAGTTTGTGAAATATAAATCAAAACCTGACCAACATTTATCATTGTAGCTTTTTTCGAAATTACAAGTGCAATTTATTTCAGAATTCGTTGTACAATTGCAATTTTAGACATGACTGGAAGTGATGTCACATTTTTAGCTTGGCAGGAAAAGATACTTACAGTTACGCTTGAAGAAGCCCGAATACTGAAACAGTAGTTTTTCAGGTTTTATTATTATTATTATTATTCGCAAAATTCTAATATAAAACATCTTTTTTTTTTAATTATGTTGATTTTTTAATGGATTCCTACTTAGTTCGGTAGAAATTTGTGTATGGAAAACTAAATCTCATTTTCATAAAATCATGGAAAGTATTACAACTGCGAAAATTACGAAACGATTAAATGGTTATGAAAGTTTTTCGCTTTCGGAAAATACATTTTTTATATATTTTTTATGTTTTCTCAGTGTCTAACATTTCATAAATGTTCTTTATTTTAAGAACTTAAAAGTCGTTAAAAAAAACGAGTATAGAACTTGTAATTATTCTTTCTTGCAATATATATATATATATATATATATATATTACGTCTTCTATCCTGGCGTCCTATCAATAATACATGTCTTTCATTGAGTATTATTTTTGCTAATTCCAGCATCTTATAGGGGTAACTTATGTCAATACACATGCTATTATGACTTCACTTACGTTTCTTCATTTACTAAAAATAATAATAATAAAATTTAATTTAATAATAACAAACACTTAAAAATCAAAATTGAGTATCCTAACTCAATGTAACGATACTTTTAGCCCATTGTTACAAATTTTTAAAATATCTATTTTGCACTTTTTTCTATACTCTAAGAAGCAACATATACCTGAATCCAAAACCATAATAGCCATAAATATATTAAGCAGATGCAGCTGGAATCCGTCATTCCAGAAACGGAATAAAACGCAAAAGAAACAAAATTTAATTAATCCCTGCGCCTTTTCCCGTCCCGTTCTTAAGCCGGGGCCCTCTTTATTTTGAATGATACATGTCTTTTGCAATAACCCAATAAAGCATCTTTTTTTCATTGATTGGCTTCGACCCAAATTACTAGGCGAATACATTCTTTTGTATAAATTAATAACTCGTGTGGCATTTCCTAATGACCCCTAGATCTAATGATACATGTCAGGGTCAATAAATGATGGTAAAACGCACACTCGCGCTGGACATCTACTCCAGACAGATATTTATGACCGGCGAACGAAGAAAAAAAAATGTAAAAAAATAAGAATCATGACAATCCTTGGAAAGTTTTGTTAAGTGGCGCGAATCGTCTATATTAAGAATATGCAATGTTATTTTTAAATCAAAGAAAATGAGTAAAGTTCTGTTTTTTTTTTTTTTTTTTTTTACTTCCCCATGTTATACATTGTTAAAAGAAATATATAAAAAATGAG
>OZ025294.1:284288273-284368273 GCA_964019185.1 Maratus speculifer
ATTCAATATGTAGGTTCGACAAACATCCGAAAATTTCAAAAATTCCATAAAAATAAGAATAATTGAATAAATAATTATACGGTGAAAAATAATTTATATTAATAAGCAGCGGGTACAATTTTCTGCTTAAAAAAAACTAGTCGTTGGGGCCACCGTAATACTTGCCTATCATGGTTATTCATACAATAAAATCTATACTAATAAAAGAACAAAACGCTCTGTCTGTGTGTGTGTTTGTGTGTGTTTGTGTGTGTGTCTGTGTGTGTGTCTGCGATGGCTAGCAAAATCTACAGCACGTACAAAGCTCAAAAATTTTTTGAGAGTAGCCCAATATCTCTCCTGATGCACCTGAGCTTCAGAATTTCAAAATTCCAATTATTAACTGAGTAATTAATTAAAATCAAGAGGTCACTCTCATAAAAAATCATCTTTTTCCCAATTTTTTTCTCTTTCATTTGTTTACGGTTGGTTGGTTGTGTAAAAATTTTCGCAGAAGTAATAAGAAAGCTGAGACAGAATTAAAGAAACCCATGGAGGAATAAGATAAGTGGAGGTAAGCTCAAAAAAGGTTTGCGATATGAAACCATTTATCGCTCAAATTTAATGTGGCAAACAAAAGGACGTGGAAGAGATTTTGTATTATAAGACGAATTGAAAGAAATGAATTACAGTTGAAGCATATTTCAAGAGGAAATAGCAAATTTTTAAAATGGTCTTCGTTCTATTATTATTTATTAGAATAAATATTCGCTTTTAAAATGAAGGAAATTGGAAAATTAGCAATAATTAAATATCAAATTAAAATTAAATAAGATATTGAAAACATTTAATACGAATTAAAAATTGTATAACTAAAAGTTTCCTTCATTAATGTAATTTTCAATACTTTATAACGTAGATGAAAAATGTTTATGACTTAATAATTGCATGTAAATAAATATTTAAAATATAATGATGAAAACATTCTTTTAAAATCATGTATGAAAACTTAAGTAATAAATATTAATCTAAAATATAAATTTCTGACTGCAGACGATTTTAATGTACTAACAAAATAATGTTATATTTTCAAGCAAAACGTTAAAATAATTTTCTATATTGATATTTAAAACACATATGATAAAATAATTAATAAATTTTTACCGGTGAAGCGATAAATTAGTTCTTTTTTTAAAAACGAGAGAAAAAAAATACAGGTTTAAACCTGTTTCAATTGATAGCGAAATTTTAAAATGGAGGGCCAAAATCACAGTCCGGTGAAATCCAAACACCTCATTGGTCATTGAGCCGCGTCCTTTTCAGGGAACAATCTCTTAGCAGTTGGGTAAATGTTGTCATACTCCTTTTTCCGAGAAAAAATCGTAGCGGCAGTTTTGAAGTAAATCTTATCTCTTTTCATTTATAATCTAAATTTTTCACTCTCATTTTATAAAATGGCATCAAAATATCTTAATTGAGTTAATTTCGATGGTTTATCTTAAATAAGAACAGACGGTAACAATCGCTTAAAAAATACTTTCCCCCTCACCTTTTTCAAATGGAGAAACAAGTTCGTGATTTTCACCCTTACCACTCGACCAATGAGGTGGCTGGATTTCACTTGACTGTGATTTTGGCCCTTCATTTTAAAATTTCGCCAATTGATAGGCGTGTCAAATCACGTGCTTTTGTTGGTACTTAATTGGACTTAATGTAGGGTTACATCTTAAGCATCATCTCCAGAGATAATACCTCCACTCTATTAATTTCTTTTTACTCTATGAAAGAAACCAATTTGAGATTTTGACATTTCAAAAGTGACTGTTTTTTTCCCAAAGACCTTTAAAATTCATAGACTGGCAAAATGTCAGTTTAACTTAGGATTTTTGAACATAGCTATTACGTCAGATCGTTGGTACTTCGTACATTAGAATGTATTTGTGGTTGGCTATGTTGCAGTTAATATATGTATATGTATATATGAGGCTTTTTTAGCAGTTTTTTTAAATCATTGATTAAATTTGAATGCATTTATTTAAGTTAAAATTTTATTAAGACTTTAATTTGTTTTTAAAACAAAAATGAAATGGCTCTTTGACGTACAATTTTTCGAATAGGCAGACGATTCATACACAGTAATAAATTATCAAATAGCAAAATAAATTATACATAAAAAATAGTCACTAAAAGAATAGTAGCAAAACATAATGTTTAGGCGTATTAACACATAACCCGATCCCAACCAGAAAAAAACAGACTATACTCCGATCCAAGCAAGACAAAAATTTCATGAGCATAAACGCGACTCGAACCTAAAAATTCCATTTGAAAAAAAACTATGGATTTGATATTTGACCCGAATCAAATCTGAATCCCACAAAAATATTCAAATGAAGCATACCCCAATTCGATCAAAGAAAAATAATGTTCGTGTATATGCAACCCGACCCGAACCTAAAATTTCTCTCTGAAAAAACCCAAAAAATGACCAGAACGAAACCTGAAATCGATAAAAATATTCCAAAGAACTATAACCTGATAAGAGCAAGACAAAAAAACTTCCATGAACATAAACCTGACTCGAACCTAAAAAATTCCATTTGAAAAAAAAGCCTGAAGTTTTATGCAAACTATATCTGAATCCGATCAAAATATTCGAAAGAACTATAACCGGATTCGAATAAGAGAAAATAATTTTCGTGGACATGAAACCGATCGGAACCTAAAATTCCATTTGAAAAACATACCTGAAATTTGAATCGACAAAAATATTCCACAGAACCATACCCGGACCTGAACAAGACAAAAAAATTTCCATGAACATGAACCCAATCCGAACCTAAAAAATGAACTAAATCTGAATCTGACAAAAATATTCCAGAGAAGCATATCCTTATTCGAACAATGCAGAATAATTTCCGTTGATGCGCAACCCAACCTGAACCTAAAAATTCCATTAAAAAGCCGAAATCTGAATTGAACGATATCTGAACCCGAAAAAAATATTCCAAAGAACCAAAACCCGATCCGAGCAAGACAAAATAATTTCCCTGGACATGAATCCAACCAGAACCTTAAAAATCAATTTAAAAAAAAGTACCTGAAATCTGAATCGAACCAAATCTGAATCGAACCAAATCTGAATCCGACGAAAATAGTCCAAATAACTATAACCAGATACGAACAAGACAATATAATTTCCATGGACATAATCCCCATTCCAAACCAAAAAATTTGTAAAAAAAAGAAAAAAAAATCCCGAAATTTGAACCAAACTTAATCTGAACCTAACAAAAATATTTCAGTGAAGTATAACCTCATTGGAACTAGGTAAAATAATTTCCATATAAGTACAACCCGACCCGAACTTAAAAATCCCATTTGAAGGGAAAAAAAAAAACCCACGAAATCTGAATTGAACCGAATCTAAACTGAACACAAATATTCCACACAATCATAACCGTATCCGAAGAAGACAAAATAATTTCCATGAACATGAATCCAATCCGAACCTAAAATTCGGATGTTCTACAAAACATAATGCGCTCCGTAGCGGTGGAAAGTGAAACTAAGTACTTAGCGCGAGATGGTTAAAATATTTTGTTTATAGTTAATGTTAAATTAGAACTAGGTTACGGTTAGATAACAGTTAGGTTGCAATTACGTTCCGGTGACCCTTTTGTTATTTTATTTTCCGGTTAGGTTACAGTTAGGTCATGGTTAAGTTACAGTTAGGTTAAGGTTAATTTGCGGTTAGGTTGTGGTTAGATTATGGGTAGGTTATGATTAGGTGACGGCCAAGTTACATTTATGGTATATTTAACTTGCAGTTAGGTTACTGTTAAGATACAGCTAAGTTACAGACAAGTTATGATTCCGATACAATTAGGTTACGGTTAGGATTTTGTTCATAGAATGAACATTACGCATGTTTGATAAAAAATAGACAACTATTTTTGTAAAATGGCTCTGAATTTATAATATTATATACTAACCTTTTAGCGAATCATCGAGAATCGATTTCATTCACGGTACAGTCAGATTTAAGAGTGATATATAATTAGTTTGAAATTCAAAATATTTCACTTGGGATATCTATGAGAAAAAAGTATTTAGTTAAGTCACTTTACAAAGTATTTAGTTAAGTCACTTAGTAATTTTAAGGATAAATATCAACACGAAATCGTTGGACACATATTCCCTCCTGCGTTTCCCATTGCAGTCATTTTAGGTATTTTTGCAGCTAAATATTAGTTTTTTAAAAAACCAATTTTTGACACAGTCAGGGGGCACGTATTTAATATAATGTACACTGTAAAAAATTTGACTCTTTTGCTGTATCATCACTCCCCCGCTTTTATAGAATATATCTCTTTTGACCTATGACAATGCTCCAAAATAGGCTGAAGTAATCATTTTCTATAAAAGCGGTGGAGTGACGATGCAGCAAAAGGGTCAAATTCTTAACAGTGTATTAACACATATTTTGAGTTGAAGATAAAATCATAAAAATTTCAAGTTCGTTTAACATTATTATAACGGACCCGGGCAACGCCGGGCGGGTCAGCTAGTATGAAAATAAAACACGTGTAAAATATTTATAAAATGCATTGCAATTCCAAAATAAAAATTGAAACTTATGCTTAAACATGTTTCATACGTACTAATGCTCTGTTACGAAATTGCGGATACTACTTGATTATCCTATCTACCCATTTCGACAAATTACATAAATAGCCAAACTACTCGTAAATTATACGAATTTGCATAATTTTTATTTCATATAACGAAAGAACAAATAAATTAATAAAATATTTATGAAAATACAAATTAAACGTCGAATTGAAAATCAGTTATGTTTTACAAACATATGTAACGTATTTAATGTCAAGTGCATGTGACATCTACGATAAGCGATAATTGGTATTTAATCTTATAGTTAGTCGATAGTTTTTTGGTCGACGTAATAATCAAGTTGTAGAAGAAACATCCTTAAAACTCTAAAAATGATAGCCTATTAACTAACAGTTTACTAACAGTTAATTAACAGGTTATTTGATTAGGATGTCTCATTTCCATTTAAAATATATATTTGAACTAATACAGGCTCAGGTTAAATCAAAAAGTGTGGAAAATAAAATTATAAATATATTAACAATTAATTATCCGTTCGATTTCATTCCTTATGCAAAATTTATATACATATTTTTTTCTTTTACACTCCCTACCTAATCTGCATTAAAAAAAAAATCGAAAATATCAGAACAAATATTTCGAGAGTCCGAAAAAAAAAAATCCGGATAATCGAGGTTTCTGATATAAATCTTCTTATTATTACGTAAAAAATACACGCCAAATTTTAAATCTCTATTTCATTTTTTTTTTTTTTTTTTGAGAGAGAAATAGAGTGTTTACAGAGAGACAGACGGACGGACACACACACACACATAACAGAGAGAGAGACGGACGTCAAATTTTCTTTTCTAAAAATATCTGTTTCGGAATCTCCATTATCTGAAACGTGTAAACCCGTCAAAAAAGTTTTCGATTTTCAAAACGATTGCAAGATTTACCCTATACTACCCTATATTACGTACGATGGTTAAGTAATACTGAAACTTATACTTTACTTCTACATGGCCAGATTAAGAGGTTAAGATTTTATCAGAAGGGGGAAAAAAACTAAATACCCGCATTTGTAATGCACACCTGCAGAATTTTTCTTCTATACCGAGGATAAGTATTTTTTTAACTATCTACATTGACTGTTTTAACAGCTTATGTAAAGCATTACGAAAACGACTCTTACGCTACCATCGTCTTTTAAAAACTCTCTTACGCGATTGCACCTGGAACATCTGTGTTAACTTAAAAAGTCATGTAAAGTATGGAATAGGTTTTGTGATAACTAAAAATATTATTTAAAACTGTAACGCTTTAGTTACAATGCGAAATAAAAAAGATACAATGTAAAAAAAATCTGCAAAATTACTAAAAATTTTCTAGGAAACTGGAATTCCTAGAACTTTTTTGTAATAGCAACGTCAAAAATTCATTTAACAGATGCCGATTTGCACTGAAAATCACAGGCTACGACTATAAGGTTATTAAAAATATTTTTGGAAACTGGGATTCCTAGAATTGTTTATGTAACTACAACCCAGGTTACAGATAAAATTTTAGTAAGTTAACTGTAATTTTAGCAGATTTGTTTGTAAAGTAACAGATTTCTGTAGCTTTACAAAAATTAGTTTTGTAGATTTATATCTTTTCTTGTACAGTGCATAGGTAAAATGTTAGTAAGCATACAGATTTCGGCAGCTTTACATCTCTAGGATTATAGATTTTTCTTTTACAGTGTACATTTGTTTTTAACTTAGTTTTTAGCTCACAGGCTATCATAGCCTGAGAGCTTATGTGCCCGTCCGTTCTGTATGTACGTGCGTAACGCGATAACTCATGATAAAAAAATCCGATCCACATAAAATTTTGTATATAAGTATATCCCGATAAAGCGCTTCTCTGATTAGTTTTTGGAGTTCATTCGATATGTATAACAGGGGGGACGGGGGGTCGTACCCCTCCCTTTAATTGATATAAATGGATTTTTCATGCAGAATTATCAGTTTTAGATATAGGATCATTCTGGTTGGGCGCCTCGATGATTGGTATTAGATTTTCATTGAATAAGTATATACAGGGGGAACGGGGGTTCTAATGCCCCTCCCTTTAATTTATATAAATGGGTTTTTCATGCAGAATTATCAGATTTTGTTTAAATCTCTAAATAGTTTTGGAAGTTTAACGGTTGAGTATAAAATTCAGGGGGATAACTCCTCTTAAATTATATAAATGGGTTTTTATTGAGAATTTTCCAATTTGCTCTTAATTTTGGATATAGATTTTTTACATGATAAAGTATGTCCCTGATTAGTTTAATGGGTTCAAAAATTAAGTATAAAAGGGGAAAGGGAAGTTATTTCCCCTCCTTTAATTTTTTTTCCGAACGGAATTAACCCTTGAAAATATAAGGCTGTAATGTACAATTAGTATGCGTAGCCTGTGAGCTCAATGCCATCAGTTTAACTGGGCAGTATTCTTTTTATTCGATTTCTTTCTATTTCTCCATGTAAACTCATCAACAGAACAAACTTTTTGAATATTTTCTCAGTTCAGATTTATGTTTCTTTTATATCAATAAGCGTGCATATTGTGTGTTCTTTAGGATAGCCAGTTATCTACACGAAGAATATGGGTCCGAAGGAAGGGAGAGGGGTGACCTCTGTAGGGGTCTTTCTAACGGAGCATAACCCATATTTACATAAGGAAAACGAAAGTCCATAGAAAACCGTGGAAAACTCCAAACGATTTGGCCGACGGTAGTGATCGGGTTCGAACACAGCACTTTACGTCAACCAGCTTCGAGAGCAGAACCTCTCGGCCACTGGTAAGGCCGAGATACGAATTAGTGAATCAATACGAATTAGACTAATTATATGCTGTTAATTTTAATTTCCCTGAATGTCTAATTCAAAAGAATAAAAAAAAATACTTTTAACAAATATATTTATTTTGATAATTTTGTTTAAAAAATATGATTAAGAGTAGAAAAAAAATAATTAGCGCAAATCATAACCTGTGTATTCTGGAATTTGCAGGTAAAGAATTTATCATCAAAATTATTTATTTATAATTTTCTGTACTAATAGGCATTAATTCTATAGTCGAGACTCTATAAATTTCTGATAGCCCATTCAATGTCGATAATCAAAGTTTTGAGGTCAAGACAGCATAAAACCAATTTCTGTACTTATGTACAATAGTACAATACCTTGTGAGTTCAACCTACAAAAACATCCCCAAGCCAGGATCCGAACTCATAATCTTTGATTTAAATTGCCAATTCTCTATCTATCAAACTACATGTGCCAGCCAACAATGGCACATTTACCACAGATAACTTTATTGACAATAGCATTTGGCCTACCGTGTAGGCATCTCAACAAAATAAATCAAAGGTAATGAATCTCTATAAAATAGTAATTATGTAGATACACGATTATTAAAAACTGAATCATATTGATTGATAAATATATCATACAATTTGCATTTTTCCAATTGAGTGGAAAATTTAAATTCAGTCAGTTTCATAAAGTTAAAGAATACGCGTATACCGGGTGTCCCAAAAATGACTGATGGATTTTAAAATTCAATAACTTGCAAACGGTGACAGCTATTTAAAAAAAAAAAAAAAAAAAAAAAAAAAAAAAAAAAAATTCAGGAGGGTTATGCATAATGTCAGGAGTTTTTTTACCGTAAATATTATTTTAGTTCGAATTTCAAACAATAGGTGGCGCTGACGGCGATTGAAGGCCAGGTGATCAATGCTGAGTGACGTCAGCGCCACCTATTGTTTGAAATTCGAATTAAAATAAAAAATTACGGTAAAAAAAACTTCTGACATTATGCATAACCCTCCTGCAAAAAATTTTTAAATAGCTGTCACTATTTGCAAGTTATTGAATTTTAAAATCCATCAGTCATTTTTGGGACACCCGGTATCTACATATCCGTCGTTTAACAGCGTTCCTGAGGTTTATTCTGTTTAGATGTCTACATGGCTGGTCGAATGTTATTACCAACAAGGTTATTTGAGCGAAATACACTGTTAAAAATTTGAAACTTTTACTGCATCGTCTCTCTACCGCTTTCATAAAAAACGATTATTTCACTGTATTATGGAGCATCGTCATTGGTTAAAATAGCAACTTTCTATAAAAGCGGTGGAGTGACGATGCAGCAAAAATTTAACAGTGTATACCTGTCGTTTTTCTGCCCAAGTAATTCAATCGGTAAAGCTTTGGCAATTTAAGTCAAGGGTTCTAGTTTTGAACCGCACCTTGGGCATTTTTTCGCTGTTTTGAAAAAAAAGTAATTTGCATGATATTATAACCAGCAAGTATGTAAAAAAAAAAAAATCGTATATCTATGCACCCATCTTTTAATGGAGTCCTATTATATGCGGTTTATTCTATTGAATTGTCTACATGGCAGACTAGATACTTTTACAGTTAAAGTTATCTGAGTTAAATGTGTCCGCATCAGTTTTCATCCCGTGTAGCTTAATAGGTATAAAGAATTCGCAATTTGAGTCAAAGGTTCTGAGTTCGAATCCCAGCTTGCTCCATGTTCTCGCTAATTTTGAAAAATTCAATTCGCAAGATAGTATACACAAGTACGGCGTCTCTTTCAGATCCAGTAGGAACATTTTACTTACACCAGCCAAACTTGATAATCATCAGGACTCTCATATTTCTATTTTTTACTGCTGTTCCAGAGTAAGAACCAGATTATCACCAACACTAACTGAGCAAATGCTGAGGGCTACCACTTCTAAAAGAGACTCTCAAAATTAAAATTCAGAATTTGTCTTTTTTTTCCCTTAAAATGAGTATAGATTCCGGCTACAGAAAATTTATAGGATCCAGCAATTAGATCCTTAATCCAGGGTCTTCACAACTAAATATTCATGCCAGAGCTACAAGTATTGTTAATCTGCGTCTGTACAAAAAGCTCATTCCCAACCTTTAATAACATTTTGCCTCAACATATGAGATTCTATCTTTAAACATATCACAAGAAAAATATTTCTATTTTGTAGAAATAAATGTTAGTTTAAATTAAATTATTTGATTTTGAAAAAATAAAGGTACATTTTTAAAAATAATATTGCTCGGAAAAGTAATAATTTCTGATCAAAAAATGTGATCTTTTAAGAATGCTGATTTGAGATATTCTCAGTTCTTTTCGCATATATTAACCAAAATGAAACAAAAGATAGTTTTGGCGTATTTCGACCAAAAGAGTAAATGTTTCTGTGTATGATTTTTTTTTTAACAATTGCAGTATTGATTAATATCTATCATTCCTCAGTCGACAGTCAACTCAATTCAAACTATGCATATCCGTGTTATATTTGAACTTATACAAAGTACCTTAAAAAATAAAAATTACTAAAATAGGTAAATTTGTCCTAAATTATGTTTAACTATTCACTGTTTCTATTTATAAATGATTGGCTTTATTTTCAAAAATTTATATATCTCACTTAATTATTTTAAAGTTTATATTATTATTATTTTATTATATATTATATTATATATTATATATTATATGAGGAGCCCAAAAGCCATGGGGTACAAGTGACAAAATGTCGATTTGGAGTAAATTGAGTTTAAAGATAATTGATGTTAAATTGGAACATCAATAACAATTGACTAAATTGAAATAGGAAACATCTGCTTGTTGCATTCTAATCTTTGAACTCTCATTTCAATAACTGTTAAAAAAATAGAGTACAATTTTTTTTAAATGTATAATTAATCAATATTGTTTGTATTTCGAAAAAAGTGGTTTATCTCTATAACTCAGCAAATAATAAGAAAATGACCCATATTTCTTTACCTGAAATGAAAAAAGCATATTTCCAGATACCCTGTGCACTTAACTCAATTTTTTCAATTTTGTCACTTATTTACCTTGGCTTCTGGGGTCCTCATATATTATAAGTTTATATATTATTAAAGTATATATAAATAGTTAATGTATATAAAAATGTACCAAATATACAAACACAGTGTACAAGCAATACGAAATACATAAATTAATATTGAATTAGGCTTAAATAATATTTCTATTTATAATTGATTGGTTATTTTTACAGTAATTTATTTTTTATTAATTAAATTAAAATAGATTATGCGTACTTATACCAGATAATTTTTAGCAATAGTAAGTAGAACACTGTCAGGATATTAGTATTATTTGCCTCTCTATGCAAATCGCTTCAATATGGTAGTTTCCATTTACAGTTATCCGAAAAAAGTAAACACCTCCTATTAACTATATAAAAAATTACTCTAGAAGAAGGTTTTTGGAACCAAAACATTAATAATAAAATCTATTATTTACCCATCATACGTAGTATAGGGTAAATCTTGCAATCGTTTTGAAAATCGAAAAATTTTTTTGACGGATTTACACGTTTCGGATACTGGAGATTACGAAAAAAATATTTTTAGAAAATTTTTTTTGCCGTCCGTCCATCTGTGTGTCCGTGTGTCTGTCTGTCTGTCTGTAACCGCTCTATCTTCCGAACAAATTGAGATAGAGATTTGAAATTTTGTATGTGCTTAGTATGTAAGAATGGGACGAAGTCTATTTAATATCAGTAACCTCGATTATCCGGAACTATTTTTTTCGGACTCTCGAAAAATTCGTTCTGATGAAAGGTACATAAAAATTTTCGAATTCTTTTATTTTAAAGAATGGACGTAAAAGGCAATAAAATAACACAAATTTTGCATAAAAAACGAAGTCAATCGGATAATTAGCTGTTGAGATATTTCTAATCCTATTTTCCACATTCTTTGATTTTTCATGACCCTGTATTTCATTCAAATTTCAATTCAAATATATCTTTTAATTGGAAATGAGATACGTAATTCGATGCAAGAAACCGTTAGTGAATATGATTATTGGAGTTATAAGGATGTTTCTATTACGCAATTCAGTACTACTTGAATAGTTTGGCGTTTCATACAATTTACCGAAATTGGGTCATCAGAAATTCATTAATAGAGCATGATTATGTGTTAAAAATACTTAAATATACGTTTATATTTTGTTTTGGAATTGTAATGCATTTTATAAATTGTTTACATGTCTTATGTTTTCATATATTGTGCTATGCATATCCATGATGGGTAAATATTACGGTGGCCTCCAACGACTAGTTTTTTAATGGCAAAGGTGTCAATTAAGGTTTATTAGTGTTTTTATAATAAAAAGCGTAAGCAAAGCATGCATAGAAGCATCGTTCAAATTCTCCTGGATTTCTTATGCCCACTTCCATTTTTAACTCATTATTTCCTATTTATTAAATTGGCCACAACTTCACTTTTAATAATTATAAAATTAAAACAGTTTTGGAATAGACAACTCTTGCTGTTTGAAATAAAATATAAAAATTTCAAGAAAATTAACTTTAATATGGGCAGATACCTGAAACAGTTAACAAATCGGAAATTGCACGTCAGATGTAACAAATTAGGTGCGTTCATATTACAATGAGGATTATAAAATATGCAGTACTTCGGATACAATACAGTATCTGAATTTTTTGTGTATCCCTGTAAATACTACATGATTTCTATTATACAGGAAATAACTTGTAGTAATCCTCAGCAACAATTATATCAATTTCATAAAATGTGAAATTGTTTAATATATTTAAAACGCACCCTGAACAATATTTTCTTCTATGCTATTAAGTAATGGAATACTTTTGCGCGGCCTTCTATATTAATAAAAAATATCCTTTGCACCACAAATTGTACAAAATGTATATTTTAGTATATGTTTCATAGATGCTTATGAATTGTATTATTTTCAAAAATGTGTAATATCATTAAAATGCATTTGAAACATTTTTTTTTTTTCATTTGACGTAATGTAACGGAATACTTTGGATTGTCCCTGTAATTGAACTACGTATCCGATTTTCCTAAAATTTGAACTGACAAAATTATGTAAGAATAATATATTTTAAATTTCAACTGATTTGGTTCGATTTCCGGACAGACGACTTACAGATGGTCGGAGAGACGGACAGATACAACAACGACCATAGTTGCTACTTATTTACATAAATACGAAAGCACATGAGAAAGAAGGGGGACATTTTTATCCAAATATAATGTAACATCCTTAATAATCCTTAATTATTCAGATAATCTGTTACAATGAGTTTTTCTTGTACTTTGTAAACACGGCAAAATAAAGAGCTCTTTAATAATACCTTGACATTGCTAATACATCGCACTGACAACATGGTTAAGGAGTTACCTTAGTATGGAATAATTCATTAAAATCTTCACTGTTGCCATTCCTTCCTCAGCATTTTCATGATTCCTTCCATGCATTTTTCTCTTCTTTTCTTCAAGGTACCGTGTCGTCGTGCAAATAAATCCGGCGTATGTCTCAAATGCAATAGAATTATTTATCTAACATAAGGGATTCCTTGAAAGCTGATGCCATTAGACTTAGGGAGAGAATGAATTTTTATTGTGCCGATGAAATGGCTCAAAGGAAAATGAAGTGTAAAAGAAACTGATCCAAAATTTAGAAATAATCAAAAATAATCTTGTATTGAGAGAAAAAAACGCTGTAGACCTTCCGATAAACTTATGTAGAAGCATCTAAAGTATAAGAAAAAAAGAAGCCTGCAAAAATAGTGTTAGAAAGATGCAACTTTAATGATACGAAAAGGACTACAGTTACTAAATTATAATGAGTGCCCAAATATCAATTTTTGTTACACTTTTCATTTTTTTTTTTTTTAATTATCTACCCTCTAAATTTAGTCTTTGTGTAATTTCAATGTATGTTTTTTGTTGTACATTGTTATTATAGTATCATCAGTGGGAGTTGAGGACTGGAGCCACAAATCTTAGTCAATTTTCATGCGCAAAACTTCGGAAACAATTTTACTAGCATGAAAAATTTAGACATAAAATTCAAAATTATTAATTTTAATAATTTCCTTTCTCGTTTCCGACTTTTTTTTTGACTCAATTCGCTTTATATTTATCAGTCGATTCTGTCTTAGACTGTTTACTAATCGTCACCTGAGAATAATACGGTTCTATCTGTGTTTTTGAAAAAAATGACTTATCGATATAGAAATGTTCTATTTTTATCTGTGAAGGCAATTCTGGATTAAAATAATGTCATAACATAATCGTAATACTGTATGTATATTATATATAACATCATTTTGATGCAAAAATGCCTTCATTGTACAAATAGAGCCTTTCTATATCGATAAGTCAATTTTTTCAAAAACACAGATAGAACCTTATTATTCTCAGGTCACGAAATGTCTATGTCTCATTGGATGATGCCTCCTGTTTTCCTAATGGGGTTCCCTTTAATCTGTCTTTTTTTTTTTTTTTTTTTTTTTTTTTTTTTTTTTTTTTACCCCATTTCCTTTCAGTTTTGTTCCTGCTTTACAAAATAGTAGCCCACTAGTTTCAAAATACTAGAAATTTAAATGCCTAAAAAAGTTTGAATACTATGCATAATTTAAAAGAAATCGAATGTTCTAAAAAATAGAAAATAAGGTTGTCGACCTCTTTATCTATATATAATGTAACATCCTTAATAACCCTTAATTATTCAGATAATCCGTTACATAGAGTTTATCTTGTACTTTGTAAACACGGGCAAAATAAAGAACTCTTTGATAATACTTTGACATTGCCATTACATCGCGCTGACAACATAACTAAGGAGTTACCTTAGTACGGAATAATTCATCAAAATCTTCACTGCTGCCTCTCCTTCCTCGGTATTCTCATGATTCCTTCCATGCTTTTCCTCTTCTCTTTCTTTAAGGGTTAGATTAGGGAGAGAATGAATTTTTATTGTGCCGGTGAAATGGCTTAGAGGAAAATGAACTGTAAAAGAAACTGATTCAAATTTCAGAAATACTCAAAAAGAATATTATGTTGAGAAAAAAACTGTCGACCTTCAATTAAACATAGGTGGAAGCATCTAAAATATAAGAAAGAAAGTAAAAATATTGTTAGAAAGATGCAAAATTAATGATATGAAAAAAACAACAATTAACAAATTATAATCGGTGCCCAAATAGAAATTTTTTGTAACAATTTTCATTTTTTAAAAGTTATTTAGCCTTTAAATTTAGCCTCTGTGTAATTTCAGTGTTTGTTTTTAGTTGTATATTGTTATTATGCAATCGAACCTCGTTATCATGAACCTCAAGGGAATTCAAAATTTTCTTCATGTTAGCAGCAATTCATATTATCAGTATCAAATCTTTATATTCGTCTTTATAGGGGACTGTGAAAACGACTTATGTTAAAAGTAGTTCACGTTAAGCGTGTTCATGTTAACGAGGTTTGACTGTAGTATCATACATTCCATTGTGAGTTGAGCACTGAAGCCATAAATTCTTGACAATTTTCATGCACAAAACTTCAGAAAAGAGTACTTCTTCTTTATTAAATTGGCTATAACTTCGCTTTTAATAATCAGAAAAAAAGAAAGAAAGAAAGAAAAACATATTTGTAATAGGAAACGCTTGCTGTTCTATATAAAATAATAAAATTTTCAAGAAGACGACATTTAATCTAGTCAGATACCTTACAAAAAAAGGGAGGTCAGGCTGTCGACCTCTTTATCTATATATGTAACATCCTTAATAATCTTTGATTATTCAGATAATCTGTTGCATTGAGTTTCTCTTGTACTTTGTAAACAAAGCGAAATAAAGAGCTCTTTGATAATACTTCGACATTGCCGTTACATCGCGCTGACAACATGGGTAAAGAGTTTCTTTAGTATGGAATAATTCATCAAAATCTTCACTGCTGCCTCTCTTTCCTCAGTATTTTAATGATTCCTTTCATGCATTTTTCTCTTCTTTCATTCAAGGTATCGTGTCGTCGTGCAAACAAATCCGTTGTATGTCTCAAATGCAATGGAATCATTTAGCTAACATAAGGGATACCTTGAATGATGATTCCATTAGATTTAGGGAGGGAATGAATTTTTATTGTACCGATGAAATGGCTCAATGATTCAAATATATAAATTAATACAGATTTAGGACTAAATATCGTTTCTATTTAAGTTTGATTGGTTTTTTTATTGTATTTTATATCTTATTAATTTGTTAAGAAGAGATAATGCGTACTTATACCTGCTAATTTTTAGAAATAATAAGTAAAACAGTATCAGGATTAGTATTACTTGACTATTTATGCAAATCACTTCAATGTAGCAGTTTTCTTTTGCAGTTGTCGGGGAAAATATAATGAGACATCCCCATAACTGTGCAACAAATTACTGTAGAAGAAAACTACTGCTACCAAAACATTAGGAATAAAATCAACATTTAAATTGCAAAGGTGTCAGTTAAGGTTTATTAGTGTTTTTATAACAAAAAATGTAAGAAAAGCATTCATAGAAACATCGTTCACAATGCTAAGCCCATTTCGATTTTTGAATCATTACTTCCTTTTTATTAAATTGACCATAACTTCTCTTTCAATAATTGTAAATATAAAATTAAAACCGATTTAAAATACAAAAGGCTTGCTGTTCCAGACAAAATTATAAAATTTTCAAGAAAACGACCTTAATTCTAGGCAAATCCTTAAACGTGTAAAAAAAAGAGAGGGGGGGAGACTGTCAACCTCTTTATCCATATACATGTAACATCCTTCATAATCCTTAATTATTCAGATAATCTGTTACATTGAGTTTCTCTTGTACTTTGTAAACGCGGCAAAATGAAGAGCTGTTTGATACTACTTCGACATTATCATTACATCGTACTGTCAACATCGGTAAGGAGTTACCTTAGTATGGATTAATTCATCAAAATCTTCATTGCTTCCTCTCTTTCCTCAGTATTCTCATGATTTCCTTCCATGCATTTTTCTCTTTCTTTTCTTCAAGGTATCATGTCGTCGTGCAAATAAATCCGACGTATGCCTCAAATGCAATAGAATTTTTTATCTAACGTAAGGGATTCCTTCAAAGCTGATGCCATTAGACTTAGGGAGAGAATGAAATTTTATAGTGCCAATGAGATGGCTCGATGGAAAATGAAGTGTAAAAGAAACTGATCCAAAATTTGAAAAAACTCGAAAGGAATCTTGTATTTAGAAAAAATAAATAAATAAATGTAGATTTTTAGATAAGCATCGTGCAATCACCTAAAATATAAAAAGGAAAGTCCGCAAAAGCAGTGTAAGACAAGTAATTTATATACAGTCCTGGACAAAATTATAAACTCAGAAAATTTTTAATTTGTTCGCATCATAATATAAATAAGATTAGCTTTTCGTCAATAATATAATTATGAATAGTTATATTAAGGCATCTAAAATTAATGTAACTTATAAATAAAATGTTGTAAGTAATTTAAATAAGAAAATACATAACTTAAAAAATGACATTATGTGAAACCTGGGCAAAATTATAAACTCAAAGTTATGATTTTCTATATTCTGACACATTTGATATAAATAAATGCATTTTGTGATAAAAAAAACTAATAAATGGAGTAATTATGAATCAATACATTTCAATACATTAATAGATGTTTTAATTTTTTTCATAAAATAACATTATGTGACTCCTGGACAAAATTATAAACTCAAAATTATGAATTTCTACAATCTAGTATTTTTGATATAAATAAATGCATTTTATGATAATAAACTAACAAATGGAGCTATTAGGGATGAATATATTTCAATACATCAATGCATTTTTATAATTTTTATTTAAACAATTTTGTTAAATATCGTTTATTAATATGGTTTTTGTATATAAAATGGAGTAGTCAACTTCCAAAGATACAGAAAGAAATCAAAGATCTATGTTATGAACAGCATTTAGGACTGGAGCTTCTTCTAGCCGAATAGTAAATACTTTAAAGTTAAATCTAAGCTCTCGAATTGTTAGACGAATTCTTCAATGAGCGCCGAATATGAAATGGAAGAAAATGAAAGCTGAACCAAAACTTGAGCCCCATCACAGGAAGCCCAGATTTCATTTTGAAAAACAGCACGTGTCATGGATAATATAATGGAGCACAATCATTTGGTCAGACGAAAAGAAAATTAATTTAGAGGCCCAAGTGGCATAAGATACTATTGGAACGATATTAAGCCTGAAGAACGGCATATCTTTAGTCGAAACTTTGATGAACAATCAGTGATGGTGTGGGCTGGTTTTTGTCAGAATGGTAAAATTGCTCTAGATTTTCTTAATTGAAAACAAAAAGCAGAAGACTACCAGTTAATGCTGGACGATAATCTTTTGTCATATGGACCGTTGATCGCTGGAGAAAACTGGGTATTTCTGCAAGGTAATGCAGCAATACACTCTACAAAAAGCACAAAAGAGTGGCTGCAGCGCTGGTATGTAAATATCTTGAATTGACCAGCCCGCAGCCTTGATCTAAACCCCATTAAAAATTGCTGGAGTGCAATCGTTCGAATAGTCTATCGCGATGGACGCCAATATCAAAACACAAATGATTTAAATATGGCTATACTTTCAGCTTGGAACTAGTTGTCTATGGAGCAATTGGGAAAAAAATTCAATCTATGCCGAGTCGCATATTCGAAGTCATTCAGAAAAATAGCGGTTCAACACATTTTTGAATGTATGCATTATTACTTTGCACCAGGATTCAAAAGTACGTTCACTTCTTAAACTCTATAATTTTACGTTATCAATTTACACATGTACAATATTTATATTTTACTCATATTTTTTGAAAAAAAAAATATATAAATGCATTGATGTAATGAAATATATTCATCCCTAAAAACTCCATTTATTAATTTATTATCACAAAATGCGTTTCTTTATATCAAAAATACCAGAGTGTAGAAATTCATAGCTTTGAGTTTATAATTATGTCCAGGTTTCATTTAATGTTATTTCATGAGAAAAATTAAAATATGCATTGATGTATTGAAATGTATGGATGCATAATGACTCCATTTATTAGTTTCTTATCACAAAATGCATTTATTTATATGAAAAGAGCCAGAATGTAGAAATTTATGACTTTGAGTTTATAATTTTGTCCGGGTTTCACATAATGTTATTTTTTTAACTTATGTATTTTTTTATTTAAATCATTTACTAAATTACTTAAGTTATGTATTTTTTTATTTCAAATCACTTATATATATATATATATATATATAAAACCATTATACGATACTACAATCCAACATCAAAATATGGAGCCATTAAATGACAAACTACATCAAACAGAGGAATTGGGAAATATTGGAGCAAAATTGGAAATATGGTATTTAGCACGTTATCAAGGGTAATACTAAATTATATATATATGTATATAAGAAAACCACAATTAAGAAATTATAATCAATGCCCAAATAAACATTTTTGTAACATTTTCTTTTTTAAGTTATTTAACTTCTAAATTTAGGCTTCTTCATCATTGTAACTTCACCATTGGTTTTTGTGTTTGATTGTACAGTCGAGGGAAAAAAAGTAAACACTCCCTACTAACTCTACAACAAATTATTGTAGACGAAAATTACTGGCACCAAATCATTAGGAATAAAATTTACTAATGGTAAAGGTATCGATTAAAGGTTATTAATATTTTTATAACAAAAACGTAAGAAAAGCATGCATGGAAGCATCGTTCACAATTCTCCTAAATTTTCTATGTCCACATCCGATTTTTACCTCATTACTTCCTATTTATTAAATTGGCCATAACTTCTATTTTAATAATCATAAAATTAAAATTAAAACATATTTGGTATAGGAAACACTTTCTGTTTCAAATAAAATAATAAAAGTTTCAAGAAAACGACCTTTAATGGAGGCAGATACCTTAAACAATTAAAAGGGGGGGGGGAGAAAGGCTGTTGACCTTTTCCTCCATATATAATATAACATCCTTAATAATCCTTAATTATTCAGATAATCTGTTACATTGAATTTCTCTTGTACTTTGTAAACACGGCAAAATAAAGAGCTCTTTGATAATACTTTGACATTGCCATTACATTACGCTAACAACATGGGTAAGGAGTTACCTTAGTATGGAATAATTAATCAAAATCTTCACTGCTGCCTCTCTTCCTCAGTATTCTCATGATTCCTTCCATGCATTTTCTTCTTCTTTTCTTCAAGGTATCGTGTCGTCGTGCAAATAAATCCGGCATATGGCTTAAATGCAATAGAATTATTTATCTAACATAAGGGATTCCTTGAAAGCTGATGCCATTAGACTTAGGGAGGGAATGAATTTTTATTGTGCCGATGAAATGGCTCGAAGGAAAATAAACTGTAGAAACTGATCCAAAATTCAGAAATATTCGAAAATAATCTTGTATTGAGAAAATAAAATTAACAAATGTAGACCTTCAGATAAGCATCGATCCAATCACTTAAAAGATCAGCAAAGATAGTGATATAAAGATGTAACATTAATGATATAAAAAAAACTGCAATTAAAAAATTGTAATCAGTGCCCAAATAAGAATTTTTAAAACAATTTTTATTTTTTTAAAGTTATTTAGCCTCTATGTAATTTCAATGTTTGCTTTTAACTGTACATAGTTATTATAGTATCATACTATATTCCACTATGAGTCGAACACTGGAGCCATAATTCTTTGACAATTTTCATATACAAAATTCAGAAACAATTTTATTAGCATGAAAAAATTAGATATAAAATTCAGAATTATATATATATACATAATTTCTTTTTTCTTTTCTGACTCTGTCTTTTTATCCATTTAGCTTCATTTTTATCATTCTGTGCTTATTAGCTTCTTTTCTTTGTGAAATTTGCTGATGCCTGCTGTTTTCCTAATAGGATATTCTTTAATCTGTCTTTTTCTCCCCATTTCCTTTCACTCTTGCTCCTGCTTTCAAAATAATAGCTCAATGATTTCAAAGTAGTATAAACTTCATTGCTAAAAAAGTTTGAATACTACAGGGCTCCCATATGGTTCACGAACTGAACACCAATATTTTTACCACGCTTTTATTAACTTCACCTGTATGTTTGTGAGTTTGTAACTCTTTGTTCACCGATTACTCCGAAACCATGCAACCGATTAACTTGGTTTTTGTGTTAAATGACAGACGATGCTCTCGAATTGGTACCACTTCAGTTTCATCGAAATTGGTTCAGTGCTTTTTTAATAATTAGGCAATAAAATTAGTGATTTTTCGCTAATTAAAAGTGTTGAATACGTTCACTGAATGGAGTGTAAACAGCATGGCCGTGCGGTCTAAGGCGCCGGATTGAAGCTCTGTTTTTCGAAAGAGATTGTGGGTTCGAACCCCACTAGTAACATTATTTACATCTATGTAAAATTAAAAAAAAAAAAATCCGTATTACAATTTTTATTTTTAACTGGCTTCAGAAAAGGAAGAGGAAGTTATCAATTCGACGCGTATGTATTTTTGTATGTATGTTCACCAATTACTCTGAAACTATCCAACCGATTAATTTGGTTTTGTATTAAATATAAATATAGTTTAAAAAAACTAAAAACCACGCTTTTAAAGTAATCAAACTAAAAAGTGAAAAATAAATATAGTTTAAAAAAACTAAAAAACACGCTTTTTAAGTATATAACTAAAAAGTGAAAAATAATTCATACTATAAGCTGAAAACGAAAATAGATGAAAAATACTATATTGCTATAAAATCATTGTTATTATAGAAATCAATTAATAAACAATAAATAAAATTATCGTGGAAAAAAAAGCGTGGGGTGCTCCATCTACCATGCTCCATCTATCAGTTCTTAAGAAGCACCCCACGCTTTTTTTCCACGATAATTTTATTTATTGCTTATTAATTGATTTCTATAATAACAATGATTTTATAGTAATATAGTATTTTTCATCTATTTTTGTTTTCAGCTTATAGTACGAATTATTTTTCACTTTTTAGTTTGATATACTTAAAAAGCGTGTTTTTTAGCTTTTTTAGACTATATTTATTAATAGAAAATTTCATAGTAGGTTTCTACAGCATTTGTGCTAAAATCGAAAACTAACCTTCAAAGGAAGTTTCCTCGCAATTTACAAGAAAAATATAAAACGAAAATCTTTCAAAGAAAATATTGATGTTCAGTTGGCGGACCATTTGGGAATCCTGATACTATGCATAACTTAAAAGGAATCGAGTAATCTAAAAGGTAGAAAGAAGACTGTCGACCTCTTTATCCATATATAATATAACATCTTTAATAATCTTTAATTATTCAGATAATCTGTTACATTGAGTTTCTGTTGCACTTTGTAAACACGGCAAAATAAAGAGATCTTTGATAATACTTTGACATTGCCCATTACATTACGCTAACAACATGGGTAAGGAGTTACCTTAGTATGGAATAATTCATCAAAATCTTCACTGCTACTTCACTTTCCTATATATTCTCATGATGTCCTTTCTTGCATTTTCTCTTCTTTTCTTCAAGGTATCGTGTCGTCGTGCAAATAAATCCGGCATATGTCTCAAATGCAATAGAATTATTTATCTAACATAAGGGATTCTTTGAAAGTTAATGCCTTTAGACTTAAAGAGAGAATGAATTTTTATTGTGCCGATGAAATGACTCGGTGGAAAATGAGCAGTAAAAGAAACTCATCCAAAATTTAGAAATACTCGAAAATAATATTATTATGTTAAGAGAAAAAAAATTGTCGACCTTCAATTAAACATTGGTGAAAACATCTAAAATATAAAAAAGAAAGTCGGCAAAAATAGTGTTAGAAAAACAATGTTACATAAATGATATGAAAAAAACAACAATTAACAAATTATAATCGATCCTCAAATAAAAAATTTTGTAACAATTTTCATTTTTTTTTAAAGTTATTTAACCTTAAAATTTAGCCTCTAACTAATTTCAATGTTTAGTTTTGGCTGTACATTATCATACATTCTACTGTGTGAGATGAGTACTGGAGCCACAAATCCTTGACAACTATCACTTACAAAACTTCAGAAAGGGGTACTTCCTATTTATTAAATTAGCCAGAACTTTTCTTTTAATAATCATAAAAATAAAATTAAAACAGATTTGGAATAGAAAACGCCTACTGTTTCAAATAAAATAATAAAATTTTCAAGAAAATGACAGTTAATGCAGGCAGATACTTTAAACTTAAAAATAGATGGGGGGAAGCTCTCGACCTCTTTGTCCATATACATGCAACATCCTTAATAATCCTTAATCATTCAGATAATCCGTTACATAGAGTTTATCTTGTACTTTGTAAACACGGGCAAAATAAAGAGCTGTTTGATAATACTTTGACATTGCTATTACATCGCGCTGACAACATGGTTAAGGAGTTACCTTAGTACGGAATAATTCATCAAAATCTTCACTGCTGCCTCTCCTTCCTCGGTATTCTCATGATCCCTTCCATGATTTTTCTCTTCTCTTTCTTTAAGGTATCGTGTCATTGTGTAAATAAATCCGGCGTATGTCTCAAATGTAATAGAATTATTTATCCAACATAAGGGATTCCTTGAAAGCTGATACCATTAGACTTAGGGAGAGAATGAATTTTTATTGTAACGATGAAATGGCTCAGAGGAAAACTAACTCTAAAAGAAAATGGTCTAAAATTAAAAAAAGATTCGAAAAAAAATCTTGTATTGAAAAAAAATAAAATAAATGTAGACCTTACGATAAACATCGATCCAATCACTTAAAATATAAGAAAGAAAATCCGCAAAGATAGTGTTAGAAAGATGTAATATTAAAGTTATGAAAAGAACTACAATTAAAAAAATATAATCAGTGCCCAAATAAGAATTTTGTAACAATTTTCATTTAAAAAAAGTTTTTTAGCCTTTAAATTTAGCCTTCATGTAATTTCAATGTTTGTTTTTTAGTTGTACATTGTTATTATAGTATTATATATTCTACTGTGAGTTGAACACTGGAGCCATAATTCATTGACAATTTTTATATACAAAATTCAGAAATAAATTTATTAGCATGAAAAAATTAGATATGAAATACTAATATATATATATATATATATATATATATATATATATATATATATATATATATATATATATATATATATATATATATATATATATATAATTTCCTTTTTCTTTTCTGACTCTGTCTTTTTATCCATTTCGCTTCATATTTATCATTCTGTTGTGTTTTTTATTGATTAGCTAATGCTCTATGTGCCATTCGCTGATGCCTCTTGTTTTCCTATTACGATTTTTTAAAATCTGTTTTTTTGCTCCCCAATTTCCTATCAGTCTCTTTCCTGCTTTCAAAATAGTAGCTCATTGATTTTAAAATCGAAAAAACTTCAATGCCTAAAAAAGTTTTGATTTTATATGGCTCCCAAATGATCCGCGAACTAAACATCAATATTTTTTAACAGAAAATTTCATAGTAGGTTTCTACAGGATTTGTGCTAAAACTGGCCTCCGAATCCGGTTTCCGCACAAATAAGAAAAATATAAAAAGAAAATCTTTCAAAGAGAATATTAATGCTCAATTGGCGGAAAATTTGGGTGCCCTGATACTATGCTTAACTTAAAAGATATCGAGGAATCTAATACGTAGAAAAAATTCCGTCGATCTCTTTATTCATATATATTATAGCATCCTTATCAATCTTTAATTATTCAGATAATCTGTTACATTGAATTTCTCTTGTACTTTGTAAACACGACAAAATAAAGAGCTCTTTGATAATACTTCGACATTGCCATTACATCGCGCTGACAACATGGGTAAGGAGTTACCTTAGTACGGAATAATTCATCAAAATCTTCACTGCTGCCTCTCCTTCCTCAGTATTCTCATGATTCCTCACTTGCATTTTTCTCTTCTTTCCTTCAAGGTATCGTGTCGTCGTGCAAATAAATCCGGCATATGTCTCAAATGCAATGGAATTATTTATCTAACATAAAGGATTCCTTGGAAGCTGACGCCATTAGACTTAGGGAGGTGATGAATTTTTATTGTGCCGATGAGATGGCTCGGTGGAAAATGAACTGTGAAAGAAACTGACAGTAAATACAAAAAAACTCGGGAAAAAATCTTGCATTGAGAGAGAAAAAAATTGTAAACTGTTAAACATAGATGTAAGCATCTAACGTACAAGAAAAAAATTCGCAAAAGCAGTTTCAGAAGTTAAAAAAGAAATGATATTTAAAAAACCGCAATTAACTAATTATAAGTGTCCAAATAGGAATTTTTCTAACAATTTTCCTTTCTTCAGGGGTGCCCAGAGAGGGATTTGGTGACGCAAGATGCGTCACGCAATTTAGTTTTTTTTTTTTTTTTTTTGGGGGGGGGGGGGGATTTGAGAAAAAGTACATTTTGAGGGGATTTTTAAATTATTAATATTTCCTTTTTTTACTGTTAAAACAATCTTGATTTTTTTAATATCACTTTTAAATTTTTTCACCATATAATTTCCAGAAATGCTCCTGTGTTTTCTTTCTTTAAATTCTAGATAAGGGCAATAAGAACTCATTCTGCTAAACTCAACTCGCTATCTTTGGTAAATCTTGATTCTTTTAATATCACTTTTAATTTTTTTTCAACATTGAATTTTCAGAAATGTTCCTGTGTTTTCTTTCTTTAAATTCTAGATAAAAGCAATAAGAACTCATTCTGCTGAACTCAACTCGCTATCTTTTGTGAATCAAGATTCTTTTAATATCACGTTAATTTTTTTTTTCAACATTGAATTTTTAGAAATGTTCCTGTATTTTCTTTCTTCAAATTCTATGTAAGGGCAATAAGAACTCATTCCGCTATTCTCAACACGCTATCTTTTAATGTGCAGTAGATTATAAGTGGAATATATTTTACAATTGGTATTCTGTTTAGGGGGGGGGGGGGAGCAATGTTAAAGTATGAAGATTTTTTTAGGGGGGGGAGGGGATTTGCGTCATTCGGTTTGAGGGGAGGGTCACCGCTGCCTTTCTTTAAGGTTATCTAGCCTCTAAATTTAGGCTCTGTGTAATTTTAATGTTTTTTTTTAGTTGTTCATTGTTATTATAGTATCATCAGTGGCAGCTGAGCACTTGAGCCACATGTGTGTGACAATTTTTATGCACAAAACTTCAGATACAATTCTATTAGCATGAAAAATTTAACCACAAAATTTAATATTAATTTTTTTTAATATTTTTCTTTTACTTTTCTGATTTTTTAAAAAAATTCCATTTGCTCTATATTCATCATTCTGTTCTGTCTTCGATTAATAGCTAATGTCATATGCGTCATTGGCTGATGCCTCCTGTTTTCCTAGTGGGGTTTACTTTAATCTGTCTTTTTTCTACCGAATTTCCTTTCAGTTTTGCTCCTGCTTTCAAAATAGTAGAGCACTGATTTAGCAGTAGTAGAGACAAAATATATAATATGAACTTTAAAATGTTCATATTTTACCTAAAAGGCTATTAAAATAATAAAATAGAGATGTTAATAGTTGATTTTTATTTAAAAACATCTTAGTACTTTCAAACCCAAACTCTTTCTCAGAGAATATTTTTATAATATATATTTAATAATAAATATTATAAAAATATATAATCTGCCTTCTATTTCACTTCAAACTTCAACTGTTTTCAATAAGACGATTGTAAAAATACTGGTTTCATTGGTTTATTGAATGGTATTGTCTGAATAACTTTGGATGTATTTATAAAAGTATTTATATTTTTATAATATATATTTAATAATAAATATTATAAAAATATATATTTTTATAATATATATTTTTATATTATATATTTTTTTAATATATATTTTATAACATATATTACAAAAATATATATAAAATAATATAAGATATAGTATATTATATATATAAGAAAGGTAGATTAGAAAGATAAGAAAGAAGAATGATATATATAAGAAATATAAATAAAATGTTACTTTTGTAAAATTAATATAAGTATTTTATAAACTGACTCCTCTGGAGACAAATTTGGTCTGCCTTAATGCTAAATAGTGCATCACGTACAATAGTCTTATAAATGTCTTAGCCTTTTTTTTTTCTCCAACATTTTAATGCAGTTAACTTTAATGATGAATGTATGCAGGGTTTTTCTTTAAGTATTGTGGTGTTGCAAACGGAAAAAAATAATCATCAATTTTCCAAAGGATTTGGGGGAGGGTGAGCTCATGAAAAATTAAAAAAATATAAACCTTTGAGAAAATGTAAGCGGACTGTATGATGAACAGAATTTAATCTCCTGGAATTTTTAAACATTTTTGTAATTACCATGTTAAATAATTTGCAATAGGTATAAAATTAAAGCGCTTCCAATGTTTCTAGAGCATATTGCAGTATAAAATGTAGTTTTTTTACCTGTAAAAATCATTTATATATTTTTTTTATTGAAAGAGAGTGCGTTTTCGTGTTTTTGAAACATCCTGTACGCATAAAGAAAACAAAAGTCAAACAACGATTGTTATTGCTTATCCTAGGTATGTGTTTAATACGCAAAGGATTTAGCAATTAATCGTATGCATAGCAAATTTAATACATATAGCCGAATTAATATATATAACATAAAATGGTGAATACCAATCTAAGAGAATACTAATAGACGGGAGGCAGCACTACAGACAATCACCTCATCAAATTCATGGATGAAAATCTAGGATTAGTTAAATCTCGATTCGTATATTAAAATGCAATCGATCTGCCAAGTCATACCTTGGTGGAAAACACCTAAAAACTTGATTTTTAACCTTTAGGTTTACCATTGTGCTTTCTATCACTCAAAAGTATGAAAACATAAAGCAGCGGTTCCCAATCTATGGGTCGTGACCCACTGGTGAGCCGCGGCAGTTGTTTTGGTAGGTCGCGGAACAATCGAGGTTTGTCATCAAAATACTATAGCTTTTTTTTCATCTGTTTAAAAAGATATGGCAATTTCAACAGGAAATGATATTTCAAGGAAAAATCCTTAATTTCATTCCAGATTAATATAAGAACAGAATATCCTAAACATTTAAATCAGCTTTGAGGTCCTTGATGAAATTTCACATTTTGTGCTAATGAGAGCGTACTTTTTAACCGACTTCAAGGAGGAGGTTATGATTTCGACCTGTATGTATTTGTTGTTCACGCATAACTTTCGTAAATATGAACCGATTTTGATAATTCTTTTTTTGTTAGAAAATGTAAGACGCCCACATGGTCCCATTTAAATTTTATCAAATTCTTGCGATTAGAACTTTATTAAAAACAAAAACATTAAAATTCCAATTTTTTGAAGCAGTCATCCAATTAAAAGCGTTCAATTTTCAGTTAATCGCAGGCTTTCATGTCGAGCACACAAGTCAGATATGTGTGTACAATAAATAAATAAAATTTCAGGCTATCACTCTTACACCGGTAGAAGATCTTTTCAACCACTTTCAAGGAGTAGGTTATGATTTCGATCTGTATGTATTTCTTGTGCACTCATAACTTCCCTAAAAATGAACCGATTTTGATAATTCTTTTTTTGTTTGAAAGTATAAGATGCCCGCCCCATTTTAATTTCATTAATTTCTGATGATTAGAATATTTTTAAGTAAAAAGTGTGGATTTGATAAAAAAAATATAATGTTTTGTCGCAAATAATCTTCCATTGTTGCAACCGTTTTCAAATCATAAGCATATTAAAACTATGCATTCATATTCGTTAGCGCCAAGTTGTCGCCAAGCTTGATTCTTTTTTGAAGTCGGTTACTATTTTTTTAAAAAAAGCATAATTATTCTACTTTGCTGTTTTTGAAAAAAAAAGTATTGGGACAAACTGCATGTTAATATATGTTCCCACATTGGTAAACACCAGTAAAAGAAATCTTATTGATTATAAAATTATGTTTTCATAATAATTAAACTTTTTAACTATTTTTGTAGTTTGTGCATTGTTTTAATTACCATTCACTTACATATATTGAAATTATCGATTCTTGTTTTAGTTGATAATGTATCTTCCGTACGAAAATTTGGGTTTTTCTTAGGATAGGATAGCCGAGCGTATAACAGGGCTGCCACAGGGAACTATTTCTGTATTCCATTCGCACCACTATTTTTCTAACGCAAATTTTTAAGTTTATTTCTTTTGAAAATGTGGTCAAAGTGTGTGATAAAAATTTCTGTTTTTAAAAAGTGCTGCCAGTTGGGATTAAAGAATAGTCCCCTGTAGCACCCCTGTATAGAGATAGTACAAAATTTGCTATACTGATATACAACTTTATCTCGGGTAATTCGCGAAATATTTTTTTACTGAAAAATGGGTCGCGTACAAGAAAGTTTGGGAACCGCTGACATAGAAGTTTGGAAGCAGAAAAGCATAGTGGTAATTGGTAAACATGTGAAGCAACCACTAAAAGTGAATTTTCAGGTATTTTCCTCGAAGGTATGACTTGGCAGACCAATTGCGATTTAATATATGAATCGAGATTTAACGAATCTTAGATTTTCATCCATGAACTCGATGAGGTAATTTACCTGTGCTGCTTTCTCCCGGTCTTTAACATGTCACGGTGAATCGTAATAAGATAATTAAAGTCCTACACTCATAAAACAAAAGAATGAATAATTAATTCTTTAAGAGGGTAATCAGACTTTCTCGAATATTTTATTTTTATATTATCTACAGTTCCAATCAGATAAAATCTTGACACTTGCGATTTTAGACGTTTTGTTAAATATTTATAAAAATACGTGAAGAATTATTCTGAAATTCCAAGTTTGTAAAGAAAATAGTACAGGTTATATACTTTTGAGAAGATTTTTTTTTTCTAGAAATCCCATAGGGGACCGCCAACAAATTGAAAAAGAGCGGAGATCTTTTAAATGATCCTGTCAAAACTAATGTAGCAAAAATGTTCACACAGCAGATTATGATTAAATGGCCTATTGTAATAAACTGTGTTCATTTTTATGAGGATATCATGTATACTCGTAGCGAAATTAAGGTTTGTATAAGAACAGTCCAAAATTTTTCCAAGTTTTTTCCCTTATAATTTGCAGACTTCTTAATATACAAAAAATGTTCTTTTCAGGAAAAATGACATATAATATTGCTAATAATAACCTGTAAGAAAAATTAAAATTGTAGAAAAAATGTGCAGGTTTACTAAATAATTTTTCATCGCGTAATCAAAATATAATTTACATAATACAGTCGAGTCTCTATATAGCGAAATCCACCGTTCCAGTAAAAAAATCGTTATATAGAGAAATTCGATATATAGAGAATGATGTTAAAAATCGTATTTAATGTGTAAAATTTGAACAAATATTATTTTTGATCTTTTGAATTAAGAATTTGAAATGTTTAAAAGTAAATATTAACCTAACATTTTATTTCTTAATTATTTAAGCTGTTTCAAAAAAGAGAACAGACATTTATTTGAAGGCTTTATGAAAATCAAATGAGGAAGATCTGCATTAATTTTAGACGAAGAAATCTGTAATTTTTTTGTTGTTTTGATTTCAAAATTGTTACGTTCTCGAAAAATACTCATATTTTAGCAAGGAATGAAAAACATTAACATTTTCCTATATTTGAAAGCCTCTGTTATATGCCTCTCATTGATTCCTCTCTTACATGTGTATCAATCCAATTGACTCTGTTTTGAGAATGATGTGGAAAGGTGCGTGGGAGGTGGGATGAATTCCTTGGATTTAAAGACCAAGGAGAGAAGTAATATATATATATAAACTCAGCACTGACGATAAATGAAAAATAAGTGATGGAAAATTGATCCCATATGATCTCGAAGCTTTTTTTAAACTGAATAAATTAAGACCAATTTATGAAAAAATTCCTTATATGGAGATAGATATTTCGCTATATAGAGACTGTTTTTAATGTAATCATGCGAAAAGGGGACCGTTCCTGCTAAAAATTCGTTATATAGAGAAATTCGGTGCATGGAGTTTCGTTATAGACTCCACTGTATATTAGCTAAAAGCATAGAGCAACTTTTGTGAAAGTCTCAAAACATAGCTTGAAAACTCTGAAAATTATCGTCAGTAGAATAAGCTCAAAAACCGTTATTTCGAAAATGAAGCAAAACGATGAGGGGCTGTATCCATATTCCATTGATAGTACATGCAATATAGGATGCACAATATTTCACGAGATACTAGTTTTGGATACACTCCTCATATTTTTGCTTCATTTTGGGAAAAACGAAGTTTGAGCTTATTCAATCGACGATAAATTTGAGACTTTTCAAGATATGTTTTTGAGACTTTTACAAAAGTTGCTCTATAGATTTAGCTAACACATTATGTAAATCATACTTTGATTACGTTCACGCATGCGCAATAAAACATTATTTAATAGACAAGTTCATTGTTCATACAATTGCCATTATATTTTAGTTCTGATTACAGGATTATGTACAATGCTGTTTGTCATATTTTCTGAAAAGAACATTGTTTTTTTTATTAAGAACTCTGCAAATTATAAGCAAAAAACTTGGCAAAATTAGAGATCATTTTTATAAAAACCTTAATTTCTCTACGAGTATACATGCTATCCTCATAAAAATGAAATACAATTTATTACAATAAGCCACTTAAACATAATCTGCTGTTTGAACGCTTTTGCTACATAAGTTTTGACAAGGTCTTCCAAAAAATATTCGTTTTTTTTTTTTTTTTTTTTTTTTTTTTTTTTGCTGACGGTTTTTTTATGAGATTTCGGGAAAAAAAATCTTTGCGAAATATATGACCTATACTATTTTGTTTACACACCTGGAGTTTCAGAATAATTCTTCACGAATATTTCTAGATATCTAACAAAAATCTAAAATCGCAAGTGTAAAATTTTTTTTTGCTGGCATTATACTTATTTCATTTCCTGACTTTCTGTATACGAATGATATGTCCGCTAAATGCTGTACGACTCCTGCAATGCGAGTAGAAGACTATAAGAATCGCCATTTCACCTTATGTCACGTCACAGGAATATTATCTTCATGCAGACTACTTCAAAAAATTTAATTTACACTTAAAGGAATATATATAGTTTCCAGCTAATAGCAATCGCAGGGCTCTCGAACGGTCCGCGAATTGAACACCAATATTTCTTAACAGAAAATTTCATAGTAGATTTCTACAGCGTTTGTGCTAAAAATATTGATGTTCAGTTGACGGACCATTTGGGAGCCCTGCAATCGAGATTTCAAGTTTTGAATTAAAATATTTTAAAGTGATCAAGTTAAAATACTATTTTTTTAAGGTCAATGAAGATAAGAGAGGTGCATATGTAAATTTTGAGATGGTGAAAATGATGCTGAATTTAGATTTCACGGGAGAGAAATTCTATGTTTCAATCCAAGTGGAATAAAGGTAGCCGTTTTTCATTTTTGGAATAGCAAGCTTAAGAGCTTTAATTGATAACGTTATCATAATCATAGATCTTTATTGTATTTTACTGCTTACATATATGGTTAAGGTTTACTTTTAATAATTTCTACTACTGAGTTGTACATAAATAGTATTTTGTTAACTTTAGGTTAAGTATCATTTGTTTAAGAGTTAGACTTACCAATATAATGTGCATTTTTTATAGAAACTAATTTCGAAGGTTTATTATAAACTAGCAACCAACGCCTGCTAAGCTGGTCGGTTATTCTAAAAGAATCTTGAATCAAACGAAGAATATCTAGTAAAGATTTAAAAAAAACATATCTAATCAAACATCCATATAATTGTTGTCTTATTCCTATAATGTTATATTGTCCTGCTCAAAGTCGATGTTGACAACATAATAAACAAAATAACTCTAAAATGTCTGAAGTACCTAAGTTTAACTATTTTTTTAGTAAGGTGTGTTATCTTGAATTTCTCGCTTCTACCTAAACCTGCTGCTGCGATATGGCGAAATATCTCAAAGGTGCTGGAGAAGCATAATTTGAAATAATCGTCAGAGAACTTTCCAATGATATATCACATGAAGGGTGTAGGCGAAATTTAGAGAATTGCCCCCCCCCACACACACACCCCCAAAGTTCCAACTATCACCTCGGTAAAAAATCTTCCCCTCTCTGAAATTTTCAAATACTATAACTAGTAGCTATCAGACGGCCCCGTAAAAAAATCCGATTTGTAATGATAAAAGCTACAATTTCAAAAAACTTAGAAAACTGCCCCTCGTGGTTTGGAGGGGGGGGGGGGTAAATTAAGCCGCGGGAAAAAAATTTATAATATGGAGAGTGGTCCAAGGGCTTTCTGATGATATGTCACATGACGAATCCAAAAAAAGTTTGAATTTTTGACCCCCACTTTAACCCCCTCGGGGGTGAAAATTTTAAAATCGCCCAAACACGTCTTTAATTACTTTTTTAATAGATTTTTTTCTGCCGTTTCACATGTTCTAATTTGTTCGAACCCCCTTTTAACTCCTTCAGGGGGACAATTTCTAAAATCGCTGAAATATAGGTTTAATTATTTTTTTAGTAGATTTAATTTCTGAAATTTCACGCTGCTGCCCTTAATGACTGCTGAGATATAGGAAGATGTTCCAGAATTTTTGCCCCCCCCCCCCTTTAGAGCGGCAATTTCTAAAATTGCTGAAATACAGGTTTAATTATTTTTTTTTAGTAGATTTAATTTCTGAAATTTTACGCTGCTATTTTAAACGGCTGCTGAGATATAGGAAAATGTTCCAGAATTTTCAACTCCCCCCCTCGTTTACACACCTTAGAGTGGGAATTTTCAAAAATCCCATCTTAGTGCACGTTTACATCATAAGAAGTATATTCTACCCAATTTTCATGTTTCTACGTTAAATAGTTTGAGCTGAGCGTTGATTATCAGTAAGTCAGGGTAAACTATTTTATCAATGTACATATTATTATCGCAGTTTCTTCTTAACCTTATTTTTTTCGTTCAAATTCGACAGGTTTTATCTTGTATAACGAAAAGCCACGTAAAAACTTTACCTGAAGCTCAAGATTACATAATAAACCAGTACGCCGTCATTTTTCATCTGTTTAAATAAGATATTCGCATAAAATTAATTCCCATAATGTATCGTATTAGAAGTAGTCTGTTCCATGTTGCTTCTTGCACTAAAAAATAAAAAGAATATTGCCCAGTAAAACTGATGACATTGAGCTCAGAGGCTACGCATACTAATTGTATATTATAGCCATATATTTTCAAGGGTTAATTCCATTAAAAAAAAATTACGGTGGGGGGGGGGAGGGCAGCTCCCTCCACTTCCCCTTTTTATACTTAATCATTGAACCACTTAAACTAATCGCAGATATTATTTATCATGTAAGAATTTGGAAAAAAAACCCTGATAATTCTGCATGAAAAACCCATTTATATCAATTTAGAGGAGGGGCATGAATCCCTCGTTCCCCTCTTTTTATACTTATCCAATGAACACCTAATACTAATCACGGAAGTACCTTCATAGTCATTCTGCATTAAAAAAAACCCATTCATATAAGCTAAGGGTAGGGGCTTTAGCCCCCATTCCCCCTGTTATATATATCGAATGAACTCCAAAAACAAATCAGGGAAGCGCCTTATCAGAATATACATACATACAAAATTTCAAGTTAATCGGATATTTTTATCATGAGTTATCGCGTTACGCACGTACATACATACAGAACGGGCGGGCACATAAGCTCTCAGGCTATACTAGCCTCTGAGCTAAAAAAGAAAAAAAAAGCCGATTTTTTTAAATGTGAAGCTCCAGTTACCAAACAGTGTTCTGAAAGGTGTATCTTAAGTTTTCTATCAGGAATTTTCTTATTTGAGCACAAAATGCAGTGCTGTGATTGGATGGGAATAAAGCCGTTCTCAGAAATATTTGATTTGTTACTGTTAAAAAAATAATTATTATTAAAATCTTTTTAAAATATCACATCCAAGCGCAAATTAAAAAAAAAAAAATTCAACCTAAAAAAAATCTAGTCTGTAAATAAGCATGAAAATCTAAATACTTTCTCCAGACTGTGAAAACTACATCCATATGGACCACTGAATGGGAAAAAGCATCCAGTTCTATGAATAACATTACGACCGGTGCGAAAAATTCATCCTCTATAGAAAGAGCCAGTTCACTTAAATTCATAGGCCATGTAAGACTTCCCTTAAAAGAATTTTGTCCTGAAACATTTGTGAAAGTTCGATTGCTATAAGGAAGAGCTAATCATTATGGGCCTCCGCAATACTTTACCCTCATGGATATGCATACTATAAAATATAGAAATAAAACATGTGTAAACTATTTGTAAAATGCATTGCCATTCAAAAATAAAATTTAAACGCATATTTAAATAGCTTTAACACATAGTAATGCTCTATTAAGGAAATGCTGATGAACCAATTTCGACAAATTATATGAAACGCCAAACTACTCAAGTAGTACAGAATTGCGTAAAAGAAATCTACTCTATAACTCCAAAAATAATAATCATATTAACTAACAATTTACTGCGTCAGATTAAGCGTCTAATTTCCAATTAAAATATGTCTTTGAATTGAAATTTGAATGAAATACAGGGTCATGCCAAATCAAAGAGTGTGGAAAATAGGGTTACAAATATCTCAGCAACTAATTAGTCTATCGACTTCATTTTTTATGCAAAATTTGCGTCATTTTATAGTCTTTTACATCCACTCCTTAAAATTAAAATAAATAAATAAATAAATAAAAAATAAAACGAAAATTTTTATATACTTTTCATCAGAATGAATATTTCGAGAGTCCTAAAAAAATCGTTCCGGATAATTGAGGTTGCTGGTATTCAATAAGCTTTTTTCTATTGTTACATTTTAAGTACACTCCAAATTTCAAGTCTCTATCTCAGTTTGTTCAGGAGATAGAGTGTTTACAGACACACAGACAGACGGACGACAATTTTTTTTATAAAAATATGTTTTTCGAAATTTCAAGTGTCTGAAGTGTGTAAATCCGTATTATTATTATTATTATTTTTTTTTTTTTTTTTTTTTTTTTTTTTTTTTTTCAAAACGATTGCAAAACTTACCTTATACTACGCATGATGGGTAAGTAAAATTAGCAAACAAGACAGCTTGTAAATAGAAGACCACATAAAACACCTCCTATTATCAGTTTTATAAAAACTTCTAGGATAACTGCGTGAATAAGTAATATATGGATTTATTTCTGTTATTTCTATTAAATTTTGATTCGTAATGGAAAATGCTACTATGAAATTGATTAAACTCGTCAGTCCCGATGTCGCCTGGAAGAGACATTAAAGAACACCCTTTAAATTCATTTTAATCCTGCCAAAACTTTTGAAATATTACCTAGACCTTTTTAATAAATGCGTATTTATCATAAGGGGTAAATATATTGGGGTCATTCCATGGTAACTTACATTATATTTAGAAGAATTTACTGCAGTAATTTTAGTAATAGAACACTAAAAAATATTCAAATGTAAAATTAACACGATTTGGCAATGAAATCTATCTAAGGGTCAATTTGGATGAAAAATACCTTAAACTAGTCGTTGGGGGCCACCGTAATACTTACCCATCATGGATATGTATATGAAAATAAAACATATGAAAACTATTTATACAATGCATTGCAAGTTATAAACAAAATTTAAATATTGTTAATATACATAGTAACGCTATATTAAAGAACTGCTGATGTACCAATTTCGACAAATTATATAAAACGCCAAACTACTCAAGTAGTACCGAACTGCGTAAAAGAAACATCCTTATAACTCCAAAAATAATAATTCTATTAACTAACAATTAACTGCGTCAGATTAAGCGTCTCATTTCCAATTAAAATATACATCTGAATCGAAATTTGAAAGAAATACAGGGTCATGAAAAATCGAAGAATGTGGAAAACAGGATTACAAATATCTCGGCAACTAATAATCCGATCGACTTCGTTCTATATGCAAAATATGTGTTATTTTATTGCCTTTTACGTCCATTCCTTAGAACAAAAAATTCGAAAATTTTTATACACCTTTCATCAGAACGAATTTTTCGAGAGTCCAAAAAAAATAGTTCCGGATAATCGAGGTTGTTGATATTAAATGGGCTTCGTCCCATTCTTACATACTAACTACATACAAAATTTCAAGTCTCTATCTCAATTTGTTCGGGAGATAGAGTGTTTACAGATAGACAGACGGACAGACAGACAGACGGACGGCAAAAATTTTTTTTCTAAAAATATGTTTTTCGGAATCTCCACTATCTAAAACGTGTAAATCCGTCAAAAAAAATTTCGATTTTCAAAACGATTGCAAGACTTACCCTATACTACGTATGATGGGTAAGTAAAATGACAATGAAAATCACACTACGTATGATAACTTACATTCTTTTTCAGTAATACCATATTAAATAAAACTACCAAAATTTGAGAAATAACATAAAAATTAGGTAATTTTTTTAAATCTAAATTGGGCTTTGAATAAGTTTAATTGGCAAACCATGTCAATTTTGCTTTTTTAATAACTTTTTTGTGTGTGTGTTATATACAGGGTGATTCTGAATTCATCATCAATATTTGATGGGGAGGTAGGGAATAGGAAAAGAACACTATTTCACATAGGAAACCAAGGGTCCCAAATTCTTCCGAAGGAGATAGGCGCCATTAAAGTTTAGGGTCCAAAAATTCAAATGATTATAAAAAACAGAAAAATTGATCGATTCGTTTGCGGTTTTCACTAAAATTATTCTTTATGTCAGTATTGTCTTGAAAATAAATTATAAAGATAAATTTCAAAAAATGACGATAGAGGGCGCTTTAGACTTTAGAGTAACGAACAACAATTTTTTACCGTTATTTTTTGCATCTCATTAAAGGTTTCGTAAGCGTAGACTTAAACTTAAATTTTGAGCTCAAAATCTGAATAGTTGGAAGCAGTTAAGTAGCACAAACTTAACTGTGTTCAGAGGGTTTTAAATTCAAATGATTATAAAAAACGGAAAAATTGGTCGATTGATTTGCGATTTTCACTAACACTATTCTTTATGTCAATATTTCCTTGAAAATAAATTTTAAAGATTAATTTCAAAAAATACCGATAGAGGGCGCCTTAAACTTTACAGTAACCAACAACTATTTTTAAGCGCTATTTTTTGTATCTAATTAAATGCTTGCAAATGCTTAGATTTAAATTTTGAGCTCAAATTCTAAATCGATGGAGGGGTTAAGAAGCGGAAACTGAACAGTGTTCAGGAGTTAAAATGTTACCCTCCCCACCCCTCGAACACATTTCAAATTTCCGCACTTAATTACTCAAAACGATGCAGATTTTGAGCTCAAAATTTAAGTTTGAACTTTTACAAGGATTTAATTAGATGCAAAAAATAACGGTTAATAAAATAAGCTTTTTAAGAAAAAAATATCAACCGACTTCAAAAAAGCGCTAAAAAGAATTAAATAATTCTTTAAAATTCTCTAATGACAAAACGTTATCCAATAAGCACACATCGGATATCAGGTACCGGCATAAAAAACGGTTAAATTTAATATGTATAATTTAATAGCCACCAAACATAGATTTTAGAGATAATATTATTTTACAAGAGATGAATTGACATATTTATGATCTAATTTATGAATATATACATATAAAAAGTAATGAATTACTTTTTGAAGTTGGTGCCAAACAATCACAATCGATAATGATTATCCCCATTTTAATTATGGTACTAGGCATAATTTAGCTACAATTCTTAATATACATCAAATAGTTTGGCACCAACTTCAAAAAGTAATTCATTACTTTTTATATGTATATATTCATAAAATAAATCATAAATATGTCAATTCATCTCTTGTAAAATAATATTATCTCTAAAATCTATGTTTGGTGGATATTAAATTATACATATTAAATTTAACCGTTTTTTATGCCGGTACCTGATATCCGATGTGTGCTTATTGGATAACGTTTTGTCATTAGAGAATTTTAAAGAATTATTTAATTCTTTTTAGCGCTTTTTTGAAGTCGGTTGATATTTTTTTCTTAAAAAGCTTATTTTATTTCCTACTTTTTAGTTATGCATACCGTAATACATAATTATGTGTACTGGCACACGATAGCCCTTTGCAATGCATTACTAATGTACGCACTTTGCTAAGTTCTGATGTATTCAGTTTACTTGTCACTGTTTAATTGTCAACTTTTCTGAAACCACTTACAATATCGGTTAGTATCGTTGTGAATCTTAAGAATTTCTTTGTATGGTAACTTTTTCAGACGAGATCTTCCACTTCGAAAAGCTACCGCATTTATGAAATCTTAGTCTGCATCGAATCCTACGGTCATCGAAAGTGGGTATCAAAAGGTGACAATCCATCAAGTAAAGTTCCTTACACATAAGAGCGCGACATAGTGCTTCCATATATGAGCACGCAGCAAAATGACTTCATATATTAATGTATAGTAAAATGCTTTTCTAGTGTAGTCAGTCAAAAGTACTCCCCCTTCACTCAGAAAAAGTAAAAAGAAAGATTTTAGCAAAAATCGCACTATGCTTCAATCGATAAACAGCAACAATCTAATACCTATGCAGGTAGTAATGGCATCGGAAATGAGCAGTGGCGATTCGACGAGGAATCTGAAACTCATAACCAATACCTGGCTGCCTCTATAAGAGAGTGACAGCATTTGATTCCCAAATATTTCTTTTACAGACGCTTTTGTCCCAACTACACTGTTAAAAAATTGAAACTTTTGCTGTACACTGTTAAAAATCTGCTGCATTTTTTTGCTACGCACTCCAGCGCTTGTATAGAAAATGGTTACTTGACTGTATTAAGGAGCATTCTCATAGGTCGCAGTAGAGACATTATATACAAGCGGCGGAGTGCGTTGCAACAAAATGCAGCAGATTTTTAAAAGTGAATTATCACTTCACCGCTTATATAGAAAACGATTAGTTAAATGCATTATGAAGAATTCTCATTGATAAAAATAAAGATATTCTATAAAAGCGATGGAGTGACGATGCAGCAAAAGTTGCAAATTTTTAACAGTGCATTGCATTGCCAGGCATTTTTTATTATGGAATTTGATGATGATTTCCTGGAAGAATTCGATTGTACTCGTATGAGAAGTTAACAAGATTGACGAAAATTGCCCGCTTAACAAGATGCTTGGTGACTCGTTTTTGTCCAGAATCGTTTCAACCAATTATATACTGTGCTACATGTGTCGTCATATTCATATCGAAGAATCCTACACTGTAAAAAATTTGACACTTTTGCTATATCATCACTCTATTGCTTTTATAGAAAACGATTACTTCACCCAATTACGAAGCATTCACATGGGTCAAAAGAGAGATATTCTACAAAAGCAGGGGAGTGACGATGCAGCAAAAGGGTCACATTTTTTACAGTGACACTGTAATCGGAAATGAGTGGTGGCGTATTCGAGGAGGAATCTGAAACTCATTACCTATACCTGGCTGTCTCTATAAGAGAGTGACAGCATTTTATTCCCAAATATTTCTTTTACAGACGCTTTTGTCCCCATTACCAAGGCAACACTAGATACCGGGCTTACTCATTTCTTTCATGACGTCACAAAAGGTGGCTGAATGCCATTCAGCGATTGGTACAAAACGATGGGTGAGTCACTTTGAGCCCTGTTTGTACCAATCGCAGATAGCGGCCAGCCACCTTTTGTGACGTCGTGATAAGGAATGATCAAGCCCAGTATCTAGTGTAGCCCTGCCATTACACTACAAAAGCTTTGAGCCTTTTGCTGCATCATCAGTCCACCGCTTTTATAGAAAACGATTACTTTATTGTGTTATGGAGCATTCTTATTGGTCATAAAAGACATATTCTATAAAAGCTGTGGTGTGACGCTGCAGCAAATGGGTCAAATTTTTAACAATGTATCACGGAGCATTCTCATGGGTCAAAAGAGAGATATTCTATAAAAGCGGGGGAGTGACGATACAACAAAAGGATCAAAATTTTTACAGTGTACACTGTAAAAAATTTGGCCCTTTTGCTGCATCGTCAATCCACCGCTTTTATAGAAACGATTACTTCAGCCTATCGTGGAAAATTCTCATGGGTCAAGAGAGAGATATTCTATAAAAACGGGGGAGTGATTATGCAGCAAAAAGGTCAATTTTTTACAGTGTACACTGTTAATAAATGTGAACCTTGTCCAGTTAGGATTTCACACTTTGAAAAGATCGTGTGTCTATGTAAGTGTAACTTAAAAACATGAAAAATGAACGTTTCTAATTGGTCGATTGCTTCGAAAAGATATTGAATTTTAATGTTTTAATTTTTTAAAAAGTTCTAATCAACAGATTTTTATGAAATTTGAATGGGACCACATGGGCCCCATACGCTTTCAAACAAAAAAAGAATTATCAAAATCGGTTCATATTTACGAAAGTTATGCGTGAACAACAAATACATACAGGTCGAAATCATAACCTCCTCCTTGAAGTCGGTTAAAAATAGTTGTTAGTTACTCCAAAGTTTAAGGCGCCCTCTAACGGTATTTTTTAAAATTAATCTTTAAAATTTATTTTCAAGGAAATATTGACATAAAGAATAGTTTTAGCGAAAACGGCAAACGAATCGAACAATTTTTCCGTTTTTTATAATCATTTGAAATTTGAACCTCCCCACCCCCATTGAACACAGTTCAGTTTGCGCTACTTAACCACTCCCAACGATTCAGATTTTCATCTCGAAATTTAAGTTTATGTCTAAGCTTCTAAAAAATTTTTATGAGATGCGAAAAATAATGGTAAAATATAGTTGTACGTTACTCCAAAGTCTAAAGCACCCTCTATCGGCATTTTTTGAAATTTATCTTTATAATTCATTTTCAATAAAATACCGACATAAAGAATAGTTTTAGTGAAAATCGCAAATCAATCGACCAATTTTTCCGTTTTTTATAATCATTTGAATTTAAAACCCTCTGAACACAGTTAAGTTTGTGCTACTTAACTGCTTCCAACTATTCAGATTTTGAGCTCAAAATTTAAGTTTAAGTCTACGCTTACGAAACCTTTAATGAGATGCAAAAAATAACGGTAAAAAATAGTTGTTCGTTACTCTAAAGTCTAAAGCGCCCTCTATCGTCATTTTTTGAAATTTTTCTTTATAATTTATTTTCAAGAAATACTGACATAAAGAATAATTTTAGTGAAAACCGCAAACGAATCGATCAATTTTTCTGTTTTTTATAATCATTTGAATTTTTGGACCCTAAACTTTAATGGCGCCTATCTCCTTCGGAAGACTTTGGGACCCTTGATTTCCTATGTGAAATAGTGTTCTTTTCCTATTCCCTACCTCCCCATCAAATATTGATGATGAATTCAGAATCACCCTGTATATTACTGAAATTACTGAAAATAGTTCGAAATGTAACGTTACGTAAGTTACCATGGAACGACCCATTGCGGCTTCTACGTCTTTGGAGATGTTTTATAATAATTTTAAACTAGTTTTTGAAGTCTCTCGTAATATTTGTCTTAGGACTGAAAAGATTATAAACTGCATTAAGATAAACTCTACTAAAGTATATTCTATAAGAACTAGAATACGTATAATACTAATAACTGTTAGTTAAAAAAAATCATTTTAACTAAATGATTAAAATTGTCTTTTGGCTTAACAAAAATCTGGAAACATTAATACCTATTCTAGGAAAAGCTCCCACAAGTATCTTTTTCCAACTACAGCACTGACAAAATGTAGTTAAAGAACTTGCCGTATATGTAGCACTGTTACAAACCAGAAAGAGGTACAAAACCTGGAATTTGCGTGACTTATTATACTTTAGTTTATATATTCACCATACATATTAATGTAAGATGTGAATTTGTGCGCAGTAAACAAAAGCTATATAGACAAGAACGTATGCAGACAGACAGAAAGCAATTTTTTTTTTTCTAAAGATATGTTTTTTGGATTCTTTAGTGTCAAAAACGTATAAATCCGTCTTTTTTTTTTTTTTTTTTTTTTTTTTTTTTTTTTTTTTTTGTAAACAATTGCAAGACTAACCCATATTACTAAGATTATTAAAATCCTAGTAACCCAGGTTACTAAAACTGATCTGTAAGTAAAATCATGTTTTTGAAAAGAAAAAAAAAAAAAGAAAAAGAAAAGAAAAGAAAAGATAAATTGATTTAATATAGAGGCTGATTTTAACACGTTTATCAAAATAACGTTTTTTTTTTTTTTGTAAACTATAGTCCAGTATAAAATTAAATGGTTATTAATCAAATTTGAGGACCAATGTTGTACCAATACACTGTAGAAAAATTCATTTTTGTACACTAAATTATTATAAATTTTTAAACAAATCTTTTAACAAATAATTTTTGTACTCCTAGAAAAGATACTTTACCTGTCAATTCTACTCGAAAGTCTTAAAAAGAGGAGAAATATTTCCGTTTATTCATAATATGGAAACATATACGCATTGACTGTTTTGATAACAAATTTATTTTTAAAATGAAAAACCTAAAACTCAATAAATTAAAATTTTTAACTGTGTTTAAAAACAAAAATTATGATTTTGAATTTAATAAAGTAACGATTCTCTGATTCATTTTGCAGGTGATGTGCCTACGCAGGGATCGAACCGGAGAACCCACGGTCAGAAAGCGAGATCTTATGTGCCGAGCAAAAGGTTAGCTCGATCGTTTCCTGCAAGAAACTCGTTTTACTGACCGTGCAAGATGGCATCGCCTCAATTTAAACTTATTCACATATGTTTTTTTAGATTATTTTAAAATATATATTCGCATGTAAAATATATTCTAAATGAACACATTTAAAATATATATATTGTGTAATTTAATGAAATTAGAAAAACAAATCGATTTTATTCAAAAAAGCAATAATTTCTTCTCGAATTTAATTCAAAGTATAATATTCATATTTTGCATTTAACAATCAAATTATACCTTATTAAAAATATGCCAAATGTGGGATAATTTTTAATCTTTGTTACCTTATAAGTGTTACAATACCAACCATTATTTCATAACGAGAAATTGTCCTTACAATCAAGTTTAAATTTCAGAGTTTTCTAAACAAGAAATTAGACATGTTCGTTAATACTAACATTATAGAAGACGCATTAATTGCATTTCGATATTTTTAAGAATTTTTTTTCCATTGCATTGCATTGTATAGCTTAGATCGATCTGTACAAAAACTGTATTTTGGTTGCAGATTTTTTTTCTTTCTTTCTTTCTTTATTTATTTTTAATAAGAATTTTTTCACTCTCGAAACCAGCTCCGCAAATGAAAGTATCCTCATTAAAACTATTTGTAAGCAAAATCGTAGAAAAAAATATCGGCCTTTTTACAGATAGATCTCAGCTGTCCAATGAGGAAAAAAAATCATTTAAAAATATTTGAATGCAAACGAGATGTCTTTATAATTTTCTTTCATGGGAAAAGCATTAGCGAATCGGTCTTTTCGCTTTACTAAATAGCCTCTAAAGCTCCTGTCCTTGTACATGAAAACGCTCCCGAGCTAATTCTAAACCCATGGGGAAGTGTTTTTCTAATATCTCGTTTGCATTTTCGAAATTTTTATTTATTTATTTATTTCATTGGATAGCTAAGATCCATTTCCACATCAAATCTTTTCTACTTTTTAAAATTTTGGTTGCATTTTTTTTTTTTTTTTTTTTTTTTTTTAGAATTGCATTTTCATTTTGGAAGCCATTTTCGACTTCATAAAAGTAATTTTATATAAAATATTTGCAACCACAATCGAAAAATTAGAAAAAGGAACGATATAGAGATGGATCTCAGTTATCTAATGCAGAAAAAGTTATTTAAAATATTGAAACCCAAAGGAGATATTAGAAAATAACCTCCCCATAGGTTTAGCATTAGCTCGTGAGTGTTTTCATCGCAGCCTTTAAATTCTCGATTCAAAACTCGATAAAAAAAAATCTTCTTTTTTTTTTGGGGGGGGGGGGGGGATTATGGAAATTTTGTATTCTAGAACGAAAAAAAAAAGAGAAGTAAATTTCTTCAATTCTCGGATATAGCAGTGCTACCAGAAATATTTCCATGAATCGAAGGAACTATTTCTGAGAGTGTTTTGCATTTATCGGAAATAATTTCATTGAAAAACCAATAGAGATTAATACAGGATTTACATTAAAAATTTTTAATGCCTCTGTTATAAAATATTTCTTTATACTAAAAATAACTGCAATGGACTGCCAATCTTACAGAAATATTGGCACTATTTTCTAAGAATTAGACATAAAATTGCGATGTATTTCTCGCCAATATTGGTGCAGTATATCACGTTGTTAACTTCTAATGTTCTCAAATTCTTGGAAACATCATTAATGCTATAGAATAAAGAAAAAGGACAAGTTAAAAAGTAGTTGCCTGGGATACAACCAAAACAACCAATCAATCAAAAAGAGATTTGTGGGCAGTTTGTTTTATGAGATTTCATTTTTTAATAATTTTTCAGAGCTATTCTCTAAATTGGCTCTTTATAATCTTCTACATTTCGATATTGACTTCCTGAAGCATGAAAATTTTAACTATGACTCGCTTGAGTTATCACAATGAAAGACAAGCTTCAAAGAACCATTGGAGCCCTTATTTCACCGCAAAAATATTTCCGAGACAAAATTAATTAGCTTTTAAAAGAGAAGCGAAGGTAAGAGAGGAGAAAAAAAAAAGTCAATTCTGATTCCGAAGAGTTCTATAATATTTATGAATATCGCAGACTAATTTTTCTAGAAACCTCCATGATTAGTCTCATCAAATCACAAACGAACGAATTTAAATTCATTAAGATGCTGCCACCCCATGAATTGTAATTTAAACGAAAGGAGTAAAAAACGGCTCATTCATCAAGTAAATCACGTACAAGAGTGGAAAAATGATAAATACTAATTTCGGGGATATCCTCAAATTCTCGATGGGGCGTTTCATTTCTGTCGTGATTTTTGTAAAAGTAACAAGCCGGAGCTGATTTTTAAGAGAACATGCCGATGGACTAGCGCTATTCATCACTTACTGCCTACTCCCTATTCTCTCACAGTCTAATAACCACTGTGAAACTGATTGGACCTGCCCCTAACAAGGCGTCAAAAAAAAAGATCGAAATAAATGTAATTATAGATCCGCCACCGCAAATATTACTCACTAGGGAATCAAGATGGCGGCCACACGGTTATGGTTAATATTAGAGTATGAGCTTCGACTCACGGGGAATGTAGGTATTAAAATTTAATTACAAAGAGTTGGAATTTTGAGGGGAAAAGAAGTAAAATATATTTCAAGCGAAATATCCATTATTTATCAATCCGCCACCAAAAGAAGATTAATTTAGTACAGTTATTTTTCTAAAAAAGTAAAGACATGGCAGCCAATGGAACTTTTAAATTTATCGTCTGCATTTAGTATTGGCATCACGCCGAGCAATTAAAAAGATGAACACAATGCATCGCAAGTTGAAGACAAGATAAAACCTAGTGGGCATCCAGTGATACATACCGTATATTTTCGGAATGAGGTTTTGATTTATTAACTTCCCTTTGCTACAACTGTCTCGAATTCGCACTAAAACAAATTAAACTTGTCCGATTTCAGAAATTGTTTCGCATCACCCGCCAACTATTTTCTCATTGTAATTGGTGGGTTTCGAAAAGTTTTTAGTCGAAGACCTATGAGTACGACCTTACGTGGAAGCGTGTTTCCTGATTAATTTTAACTAACATGTTCTTGTTAACTATTGGATACCTGAAGATTTGAGTATTTCAAACAAGCCAATTAGATTTTTCCGCTGTGGCATATGATGAATAGATTCAACAAAAGATTTTCATCGGGAGATTTAATAATTATCGCTTTGCTATAAACACGGAAAACGCTTTTCAGAGTAAGTTTTCTTGAATGTCGTTTTTTTTTTTTTCACAAGTGGAAGAAGTTTTGTTGGCTATTAATTTGAAAAATAATGAGAAATATCTGAAAATGCATTTGGCAACACGTGGATTTGGCTTGCTTTCAGCTCTTGTGTAACATATGGTAATTTTCGCGAAGGGCGTAACTCAATATTTTCTTATTTTAGTAAGAGGCTATTGAAAATCAATATTTCACTTGGAATTTGAATTGAGATTTATGTTGTAATGTTCAAAAGGTTTCAGAGAAGAAAAAGTTAATAAGTTTCTGTATGCTTTTGAAACATCGAAATGAAGTTTCTTATAAAAGTGTGCTTGGATCGGGAAAGAAGTTTCCCTGAATAATATCTCATAATTTATTACTATGTTTCATCGACTCACACAGAGTAATCTATCTTTAAAAGTAAATTTTCAACATATTTCATTTGTTTTTGTAACTCGGTATGTTGCTGAAATTGTATCTTTGATTAACTAAACTTTTGTTTTAAAATCTTTTTTTTTTTTTTTGTTTTTTTTTTTTTAATATAAAACTGATTAAAATTTTTCGACTGCTGTATACTTAATTTGGTGAGATTTCAATTCTCTGTTTATCACGGGATACAACAAATAAAATTGTAATTATAACATAATAATGTATGAGAAATAATCAAGAACTTTTTTGTTTGTTTCTGTTTGTGTCATGTGTCTAAAAATTTGACTTACCTAGCAGAAAAAAATTATTAATGTGACAGTTTAATTAAGAAAAAGTAATAAAATAAAATAAAACCTTCGATCGAGCGAAACGCATTCTATTTGTGTCATGTATCTAAAAGTTCGACTTATCTAATAAAAAATATATTAATATGACAGTTGCCTTAAAAAATAAAAAAATAACCTTCAATCGGGTGAATCGCAAAAATCTGAAAGTGACTAAAATTTTAAAAATCTAGATTTTAATGAGAAAGAAAATACAACCTCTGATAATAAAATTCGGTGAGTAGTCATATAACATTAATGTAGATGAAATATTAAATTTACCATACCATCCTTCGAAACAGTCGTCTCCATTAACTATGCACTGCTGAGATCTGCTATACATGTCCTGGGAAATTCGCGAGTCTTCTTTAAAGATGGAGTTCAAAAGCTTCGTCACGTTTAATTGGATGCCAGCAAAATGGTCAAATCTCTTCCAAAGAGAGTTTGAGTTGTGAAAATAGGAATAAGTCTGGAGGATTGAGTGAGTATGGTAGGTGTTCAATTTGCAACTCCCCCCCCTCGTGAATTTCTTTCGGTTTCTTGCAAAGCTTAAAACCAAACTTTAAACCGATGTTTTGTTCGTTCATTTTCCTGTTCTCAATTAACAATTAAGACACTGAACAAGCCTTTACACTCTTAAAACGAAAGAGTGGATTTTGCTTCTCAGGAAAGAGCTGTAATTTATTAAATCGTCAATGAGTTGTTTTTTAAATGCTTTACTCATCTTGATTTAGACTGCTTATTTAAGTAACTCATCTTCATTTAAATTGTTTAGAAACAACTTATTTACTGAGTTGTTTCAATTTTTATGAGAAGCTGCCTTTCAAAACGTGAGATGAGCGAATTTCGGCTCAACTTCAATTATTTTTTGGCTGACCTTTTAAGAGAGTAGTAAATCACATCTTACACAGAACATAAACGACGCTCAACTGAACAACAGTGTTGGAAGATGGTCAACACTTGCCTCTATGCAGGTGCAGCATTTTGTTTCCCCAGTGTTGCCAGATCGGATCGTTGCCATAACTTTTTTGTCAGAGGTAGTAAATAAATACTTCCAAGAAATTGGTATTTGCACTTAGATACGATGGGGGAGGGGGGTTCTATAATGCATATAGTAACGTATTGGACAATTTATATAATTATTCGAAAAACATGCAAGGGGACCCCCCCACCACCCACCCACACCACTCTCCAAAAAAAATACTTCACTTTTTTACATTGCTTTGCTTGACATGAAGTTAAAAGCCACCTCAAGTGACTGTTTATTTTAACGTTGATATTACGTGTCAATCAAACTTAGTAAGTAACGCTATTTGACAATCATTCCCTAAAGTTATTTAACCAATATAGCATTATTATATATGTTACAGGCCAAACGCGATTTTAGGCCAAACTAGATTGGCCTAGGCCAAACCGGTCTGTCCTAACGCCCATCGGATAAACTAGTTTTTCCTAGGCCAAACTAGTCTATCCTAAGGCCTATAGGACAAACAAGATTTTCCTAGGCCAAACTAGTTTAGTCTAACTCTTTTAGAACAAACTAGTTTAGACTGCTGTTTATTGGTCTGAACTAGTTTATCCTAGGCTGATCTAGTTTGTCCTAGACCTATTCAATTTGGCGTGATTTTATTGAATTCAATGACCGTCTCAACGCCAACATTCTTGTTTGTCCTAGGCTGATCTAGTTTATCCTAGGCCAATGTAATTTTACGTGTTTTTAGCTCACGGGCGTGAAAGCTAGAGAAATAATGGGCTCACAGGTTCTGTATAAGCATTTACGCATGTATGTATGCATGTATGTACGTATATGCTTACGTATGTACGTAACGCGATAACTCTTGATAAATATCCGATTTGCTTCAAATTTTGGATGTAGGTTCATTCTGATAAGGTACTTTTCTGATTAATTTTGGGAATTCATTGGATAAGAATAAAGGGGGGCGAATGGGCTAATCCCCCACAGTTAAATTAGAGAAATGGATTTTTCCTGCAGAATTATCAGTTTTCATTTAAAATTTTAGATATAGGATCATTATGACAAGGCGCCTCCGTGATTAGTTTTGGATGTTTATTGTTTAAGTCTACAAAAGAAGGGCAATGTAGGTAACACAACATCATTTAGATAAATGGTTTTTGACGCAGAATTGACGAATTTGCTTCAAATTTTGGATATAGGCTCTTTCTAATTAGGCGATTCCCCGATTAGTTTTGAGGATTTAATGGTTAAGTATGAAGGGAAAAAATGAAGGATTATCCTCTTACCTAAGAAAAACTAGTTTATCCTATATACATTTAGATAAACAATTTGGCGCAGGAAAAACTAATTTATCCAATTGGCGTTAGGATAAATTAGTTTGGCTTAGGCTAATCTAATTTGGCTCGAAATCGGTTTGGTCTGTAAAAAACACGTCTTTCAATAGAATAAGTACCAATGTGTGTAAAGAGTCATTGCTTATTCTATCAATACAGAAATTTAACATGTCCACCGTAGAGGAATGATGCATTGGGCATGGTGTTTGCTTATTTTTTTTCTGCAGGCTCGTGCCAGCTGAGATCCGAATTGCATTTATTATTATTATTATTATTATTATTATTGCATATTCGAGCCAGATTGGAGCTGAACATAATTTAGAATCTAACAGCGTTTTCCAGTTTTAAGAAATTAATTATCTGTCGCCATATAAGCTATTCTTGTCACGGCGTCAAGTTTTTCTTTTCCATAAAGTCGTAAGAGAAAATTCGATTCAAAACGTAGCTTTAATAGTATTTTCTCAAAGGTATATCGTTTTTATGAAAAAATGGTTAGCGCCATTCGATTATATATTTTCTGAGTGAGAATGCTTGTTAATCTTATGCATTTCCGAAAATGAATTAGTTCTTAAATGTGTTAGGAAGTAGCTCTTTTGGATTTGAGAAAAGCCTTAAGGAATGACAGAGAAACATAAAATCTACTTTATCACAAATCTACTTTTTACTGGACAGTTTCAATAATTATGATATTTATAACTTTGCTTTTTTTCTTTTATTCTAAACTACATTAATTACTTAATGAATCCCTATTTGGATATTGAAAGGTTTAAGAATCTAAATAATCGATAACACATTGTGCATTTAGGATTCTGTGAACACATAGTAATTTAAAAATACATTGTAAAATTATCCAATAAATATGTATGCAGTATTTTTTAAAGGGATCCTAATTGTATGTTAAGTAAAATTTGAATTTTTTGCAGAAATTGAGTAGGGCCAGATTGAGCCGGGCTGAGTCTCTTTTCACTGATTTCTGTAAATGCAGAGTTCACTATGAACTTTTAATTTTTACACCGGGTCACTGCAAAATAACTTTCCTTCGGGAATTGCGGGGTCCGGGCCTCGAAATTCCGGCCCGTCCAAACCTCTGACAGTATTCTACAACCCTTCGAATAAAATACATTATATAAGGGTGATGACAAAACCACTTTGCACAAAGTTAGCTATAGAGCAGTAGTCGGGATCAGTATTAAAAAGAATATTGCCAAAATAAACTGATGGCTTTGCCTTCACAAGCTGTTTACACTAATAGTGTATTACAGCCTTTTTTTCTAAAGAATAACACCCTCGAAAAATAAAGTAAGTTGGATTACTTTTTCCCATTCCCCCAATTCTACTTAACCATAGAATCCCCAAAACCAATCACAGATACGCTTTATAAAATTAAACAATTATCCAAAATTTGAAGCAAATCAGATAATTCTGCTCAAAAAACCATTCATCTGATTTAAGGAGGGTAATTCCCCATTCCCTCTTTTATACCCAATATTAAACCCTCAAAACAATTCAGGGATTCGTCTTATAAAGATAAAAACTACATTCAAAATTTACGGCAAATCGGATAAATCTGCATAAAAACACATTTATCTAATATAAGGAAGGCGATAAAACGTCCAATACGCCGTTATACTTAACCAAAAGAAAAAATCCACATTAATTAAAGAAGCGCCTGATCAAATGAATTCATGACCAAAATTTTAAGCAAATTGGATACTTCTGTATTATAACCCATTTATATAATTTAAGGAAGAAAATAAATTGTAAGTTTCCCACCCCTTATATTTAACCGAAAAACCACCAAAATTAATCAGTGAAGCTCTTCATCAGATCTGTTAATTCTGCTTGAAAAACCCATTTGCCAAAATTAGGCGGCATCCTCCCGTTCTCCCCGTTGTTCTTTTTCAATTAACCCCCAAAACTAATTAGGGAAGCGCTTTACCAGAATGAATTTATTTCTAAAATTTGAAGCAAACAATAAATTCTGCGTGAAAAAAGCATTTACATAAATTATGGGGCGCTACCCCTATTCACTTAAACAATGGACACCCACAACTAATCAAGGAGGCACCTCAATAGAATGCTCCTATTTCTAAAATTTAAATAAAATATGCTAATAATGCATGAAAACCCATTTATTTGAATTAAGGGAAGGGGCGAATCAGCCTCTCACCCCCCCCCCCTTATTCTCTTCCAGCGACCTCCCAAAATTAATCAGAAAAGCTCCTCATAAGAATAAACCTATATTGAAAGCTTGATGCATATCGAGTATTTCTATCAAGAATCATTGCGTTACGTACTTACGTAGATACATGGATACAGAACCTACGAGCATATTAATTATCAGGCTTTGGTAGCCTGATGAGATAAAAACACGTCAAATTACATTATTTCTATCAAGAGTTATCGCGTTACGCATATGCATGCGTACATACATGTGTACTTACATACGTTCAGAACCTGTGAGCCCATTTTTTCTCTGGCTTTGATGCTCGTGAGCTAAAAACACGTAAAATTACATTGGCCTAGGATAAACTAGATCAGCCTAGGACAAACAAAAATGTTGGCGTTAAGGTGGTCATTGAATTCTATAAAATCACGCCAAATTGAATTGGCCTAGGATGAACTAGATCGGCCTAGGATAAACTAGTTCAGACCAATAAACAGCAGTCTAAACTAGTTCGTCCTATAAGAGTTAGGCCAAACTAGTTTGGCCTAGGAAAATCTAGTTTGTCCTATGGGCCTTAGGATAGACTAGTTTGGCCTAGGAAAAACTAGTTTATCCGATGGGTGTTAGGATAAACCGGTTTGGCCTAGGAAAAACTAGTTTATCCGATGGACGTTAGGATAGACCGGTTCGGCATAGGAAAAACTAGTTTATCCGCTGGGCGTTAGGACAGACCGGTTTGGCCTGGGCCAATCTAGTTTGGCCTAAAATCGGGTTTGGCCTGTAACATATATAAGCTAACCGCAGCTAATTCCTTGTACATTTTTATCTAAATATCGTTTTTAGGTGTGTTCGTAATTATGTATATACGTAGCAGCTGTAATCGTCGTCTGGTCCGTTCGTCTGTCTATCCGTCTGTCCTCATATAATAGCACAAAAACTACCCAACCAAATGGTTTTGAAATTGAATATATATAATCGCTACAGAATTTTGTGGAGTCATTTCAAATTTTATGAAAATCGAATCAAAATTTAATGATAGTAATAAAAGTTTTCTTCCTCCTGTTAAATCCTATTATACATAATTATTTCAATGATGTCCGGCGATGGGCAATAATCCTAAGTTGCCATGGCGATTACGTCCTATTAAAGATGGAATCATATTATCATCTTATTATTGAATTTAATAAATAGAATCGTAATAAACTTTGTATTCATGCATTTTTGCGTAAGAGTGCAACAGCTATTGCACCGAAAACTGATTATTTATAAAATTAATTATGAACTTGATTGTGCTCACGCATTTCATTTGCCACATCGGACTTACAGTTTATAACTTGTTTACGTTTGATTAGTTTTTGAAAATTTTACTTAAGTCAGGATGGGGAATATTACACTAGAGAATAACATCAGGGGCCAGAAAGACTTTTCTCACAAGGTCCTGTTTTTGTGAAATTGTGAATTTTTTCTTATATTTGTGAAAATTCTAATCATAATTTTGTGAATTTTAAATTATCGATGTCTTCAGGTTCTATTTTTCATATATAAAAAGCTAAGTAATATGCTCTTTGGTGAGTTCAACTGCTTATTTACAAGCCAGATTTTATTATTAAATAGTTAAATTTGTGAAACTTTCGATTTGAAGGTGAAAAAAAAAATCTGTGAAAGATCTATTTAAGAGATAAATAATTTTGTGAAGGGTCCTGTTTAAGGGTAAAAAAATTTGTGAAGGGTCCTGTTTTAAGATAAATTATTTTGTGAAGGGTCCTTTAGACCTAAAATTTTCCTAAACATATCCCTGAATATGAATGTGATCGAAGTAAATTTTCTATGGTCGAAAATAGGATTGCTCCAATGCTGGATAAAGGTCTACACGGGCCGGTTAACAAGAAACTGTAACCGTCTTTAACGTACAACGCATTGTAAACTATGCTACGAAGCAAATGCGGCACAATTTAGTAAAACAATGGCCTGAAAATGAACTAAGCAAGTTGTCACATTTTGTGATATTTGCGAAAAACAACCATTTTTTATGTAGATTTCGTTTTAATAAAACCCATTAAAGTTTTTTGGCAAGAAATATTTAGCACATGAAACTCCTTAAAATTTATTTAAAATGTAACTTTTTAAATTTTATGTCGTATTTTGTACTGTGAGCCACCGGTGTGGCACTCAGCGTGCTAAATAAGTAGCAGACTACGCCCGCTACCGCTGGTCGGTTTCTCCAAATGAACCAAACAAAATGCATTGATGAATTTGACCTTGAGTTTTAAAGCAATTTAAACTTCTCTTTGAATGTCTCCCCACATTGCTGAAAACAATGCCAACACTATTATGCTATTATATTTTCTACTGTGTCATTAAAAAAAAGATCAATTCTTTTAGTTAATATCTTATATTAGAATGATCATATACAATGTACTGAAATCATTTCCTGAAAAATGACGTGAATACCAATGCAAATCCTGTCAAAATCCATGCAGCAGAACAGTTCACAGAAAGACTCTCTGATATTTTATAATCGGGTTCTTACGGATTAATAAACTTCCTCCATAATTCTATAGCTAAATAAAGTGTGACAATAATGTTATATAATAAAATTTCTCATAAAAAATTAACTACCTATTATTAAGTCATACATATAGTAACTATAGAAAACTATGTACTAAAATAAAATAAATACAGATTACTAAATGGTACACTTATAAAAAGAATTTATTTAAAATACACTTAAAAGCAAAAATAAAGATGTTAAATTGCATTTAACATCTTTCTATTATATCCAGACGACGTTCGCAGAAGTGAATGAAACATTGACATATTTTTAAGTCTATTTTAAATATATTCTTTTTATAAGTTTAACATTTAGTAATCTGTATTTATTTTAGTAAACATTTTTAGTATAATTTATGGTGCAATTGTCCAATTCTTAATTGTAGTTTTAGGGAAATAGTTATGCAATTATTTTTAAAATACTCAGAGAATAATGTTTGTTCGCGATTTTTCCCCGAAAACCCGACATTTCTAAAGATTTGACTATCGACCTTAGGTTTTATCGGTATTGAACATGCTAAACATGAAAATAATTTATCTTACTGCCGCAGAATTAAGAGAAATATATTCCACACTAATCAAATTTATTAACTTTCAAGAGTGAAAAAATATCTATATTAAAAAACTAAAATATTTTCGAAATTTCGTATAAATCATGTGGGCAATATAAACTAAAAAAATCTACTCTTATTGCCTTAAATTTTCTTTAGTTCACTTTTGTAACTTTTTCGTAAAACAACAAAAAATAGCAATATACTTTATTTCAGGAAAATGTTTCTTTTAGTTTTATGGCCATAATTTAATAATCTCAATCTCGATTTAAAAAAAACAATAACAAAAACAGAGCAAATAATATTATATCTTAAAATCTTATACTTTCTCTGTTAACGTAATTGCTTTTTTGAAATGAAAATCTCTTACAGTTTTAACAAGTTTTCTGAAAACTCCAATATATATTTTAGAATGCCATCAACACTATCAAATTTCTCAACAAAATGTTTTTGAAAAAAGAAAAATATAAAAAGAAAAAATCTGATAGTTTTCTACAGTTCTCAAACAATAAGAAACTTAAGATCTTTTATACAATTGATCTGAGAGCTGACTTCAAGCCTTAAGTTTCTTGATAGAGAGTCATAACTTTTTTATTACACTTTTAACGAGCATCTCGTTCACTTGATGTCACGTGGGTTGTACGTATTATGATGTCCCTACCCCTTACACTTTCTTCGTTTTTTTTTTTTTTCTTTTTTCTTAATTCTTGACTTTTACTAAGAAAATTGTACATGAAGAGACACGAAGACTTCTTGATTTCAGAGAGTTATGAAACAAAAAAGGCCATCGTTTGTCTATGATAATCTTCTGATCTGTAATCTATAAAAGAGAAAGATTATTAGATACATATATAAATTAAATTCTTTAGAATTTAGATTTACCACTTGCTTAGTGATAAATTAATAAATGTTCTAGCTCTGATGCAATGCTATCGAAAAGTAAGATTGCAAATATAGCTTCTAAAAAATTTAGAAATTACAGTAAAAAAAATAAATAAAATAATAATGCAACCTTGGAAAAAATGAAAAATGAGAAAACTGATAAAAACACCATAAAATATAATAAAATACACTAGGCCTTTCGAAAGAACCGAGTCTTTCTTCGTCAAGCGCAAATAAGATGTTCGTCTACTATGAAAGCAGCAGCACGACTGAAATGAAAAGGCGGGAAAGGGAGCAAATTAAAGTAGCAACCAACAGGAAAGTAGAAGGCAACAGCTAATCATGGAAGAGTGTAATTAAAACGTACAACGGACACAGTGAAGAAGGGAAAGGAAGAAGCAAGATGGTAAAAAGGAAAAAAAAGGGAAAAATAGATTATAATAAAATAAATATACTCACATACATGGCTCAATTGAAAAAAAACTATATATATATATATATATATATATAATACCATTAAAAGTAGACAAAATTCACCAATAAATTTTATCAATAAAACAATAAACCAAAACGAAGGATTTGAATAGAATTGAATTATAAAATAAAAAAAATAAAAAAAATAAAAAAAAAAATAAAAAAAATAGTGAAACGAGTATATCTGAATAAATAAATAAATAAAATAAAATGAATGCAAAGGAAATTTGTAGTCCACAGAACAGAATCGTCAGGCCCCAAATGCTCTGGAACTACAAATGAAGTGTGCGGTTTCATCCACGTATTAGCCATGAAATAGCAAAATAATACGTAATTGGAGCTACCAGCACACAAAAACCATATTATTAAAGAAGGAACATAGAAATAAATAGTTGAAAAAATGAAAATATACATATATTGAAACAATAGCGTGCAGCAAATAGTGTCAGTAACAAGAGTACAAATTAACCCTATTTATGCACGTGGAAATGATAAGCATTACTTGCATATATAATTTCGATAAAAAATATGAAAATAAGATATTGAGAAAAAAAAGAAACTTATCTGGTTATCACCATTAATGTAGAGGACAGCACAATAGAATTATTAATAAATTATAAAAGCAAGAAGCAATAGTTTACTATACGAGCTAAAACAGTATCACGTAGAAAAACCAGTTTGTTAGAAATTCAAGCATCGGATCGTAGCAGGAACAGCAAGGTTGCTCTTTTTTTAAATAGAATGTCATGCGCGCCAAATGGCGAAAAAAAATTATTTGAAAAAGAAGAAAAAAATTTGCTATGATTTATCCATAACGAACAAAAAAGATAAAGCTGAATGGAAATATAATTGAACCGGAGAAAATAATTAATGATCGATATTTACATAAAATTAAATTAATAAAATAATTAAATTAGAATTAGGTTATAACATTCATATTAACTTATAACTTAAAATACCATTTTGTTACTTTAATCAGTAACATTTATTGTGACTTTACATAGTATAAACTCATTATCTTAATATAGGATAATAAAAATTAAAAAAATAATAATAAAAAAAATAAAAATAAATTAATTAATTAATTAATTAATTAATAAAAATTTAAAAAATTAAAAAAAATATATAAAAAATAAAATATAAAAAAATAAATAATTATTAAAGAAATAAAAATAAATAAATAAATAAATAAAAATAATAGTAATAGTATTAATAATAATAATACCAAAAATTATATCAATAACATTAAAATTAATTTGATAATTAAAATATAACTATTTAACTATAAATAAAAATAGACAAATATCTATATATTGGTGTAAATTAAATTATTTAAAATTATTTAAAATTATGTTAAAATAATGTAAAAATAATGTAAAAATAAATAACCCACTCTCTCTCTTTTTTTTTTTTTTTTTTTTTTTTTTTTTTAATTAACCTTTGCGTTTTTATCCAGACAACACCACCCTCCATATATATATATATATATATATATATATATATATACACCTTTTATACAATCGATCTCAGATTCAACTTCAAGCTTTAAGTTTCTTCATAGAGAGTCATAACTTTTTTGTTACAGTTTTACGAGGATCCCGTTTTCTCGATATCATATGGGTTGTACGTATTATTATGTCCCATACCCCCTTACACTTTCTAATTTATTTTATTTTATTTTATTTTATTTTTATTTATTTATTTTTTTATTTTTTATTTTTTATTTTATTTTTTATTTTTTTTTTATTATTTTTATTTTTTTGTCTTTTTTTCCCTTAATTCTTGACTTTTACTGAGAAAATTGTACTTGAAGAGACATCATCAATACTTCTAGATTTCAGAGAGTTATGAAACAAAAAGCCATCGTTTGTCTGTGTTAATCTTCTGGTTTGTAATCTATAAAAAAGAAAGACTATATGTTAAATCTATAAATTAAGCTCTCTAGAATTTAGATTTACCACGTGCTTAGTGATAAATTAATAAATGTTCTAATTCTGCTACAATGCCACCAAAAGTTAAGACTGCAAATATAAATTAGACTTCGATAAACATCAATATGACTAAAACGAAATTCAGACTATCAGTGACTCAGCAAGAAAAATTTGTTACTGGAACCTTATTCGAAACTGCAAAATAAATATTTAAAATATCTAAATTAGGTATAAATTAAATTGTAGCATTAATAATAACCTCCAAACGTTCCGGTTAAAACAGAGTGAAGTCCTCTCATTCAGTTTTATGTGGAATAATTACTAGGGATGGGACGAATATTCGGCCACTATTCGGTATTCGGCCTATTCGGCCCTTTTGCCGAATATTCGGTTGGCCGAATATTGAAGGCTTGTTGACCGAATACTTCGGCCGAATACCTGTAGCCGAATATTTAGATATATCTTGCCGAATATTGCTGAAATCTCGCCGAATAGTAAAAGATATCTTGCCAAATAAATTTCGGATTTAAAGAATTTCATTCTTGCGATTTTTTTTCCTCTAATCCAAATTGGCTACTTACAAAATATAGAGTTATTCAGATACTAAAAAATATACAGTCTTTCTATATTTCCTATAAAAGTTAGTGATATTCTAGAAAATGCTGCCCAAGTTGGAGATTTAATTGTACGGGAAATGTCATCATTAGAGAATGATATATTACAATTCAAAATATAAAAATACTGTCTTATTCTAAAACACTCGAATATTTTTTAATGTCTGCAAATTCCATGCACATATAAAAAAGGCTCTTCTGAAATTCATAACTTATTTTCTATAAAGTAAGAAATGAAAAAATTTATTCACTAGGTGTGTTAATGAAGATTCATTTTCAAAATTAAATATAATATATCACCATTCCAACTGCAACGGTACATCTGAAAGCAGAACTGGTGTCAAACTCGATACACATTAGATGACACAACTTGCTTTATGAAGATGGTTTTATAAATATTTTAATATAAATTTTAAATACTCAACCAAATATTTTTTTCATTCTATAGTTTTCACTTTTAAATAATTATTTGCATAATTACTGACTTAAATATGTAACATTATTAAGTATATATTTTAAATTTAATCTTCCTTCCTTCATGTTGTTATAAATTTCTGTTTATCCCTTTAAAGCTTATTGAATAAGTGGGATATTGAAGTTGAATATTGTATGTGCCGATTCAAATGTCAAAGATTTTTTTAACATATGCATTCTACTTTAAGCATAATCTTTTGCTTTTAACGTAATTTGTAATTTAAAGCTTGGCATCTGATTTCAGAACAGTCCCATTCTTACAAATTTGCTTATCACTAGGGACACAAACTCTAAATGATCAAATTTACTTCATTAAAGGTTATTTCAGAAAATATGTCCTTGTGAGTTCTGAGAGAGAGAGAGAGATTAAGAATATTATTTGTGGCGACCATCTTGCGCGGTCAGTAAAACGAGTTTCTCGCAGGAAGCGAATGAGGTACCCTTTTGCTCGGCGGATAAGACGCTCGCTTACTGACCTTGGGATCTCCGGTTCGAACCCTGCCTGGGCACCGTCACCTGCATTGGTGACCTTGGACAAACGCACACACTTCACCACCTTCGCTCTAGTCCAACAGATGGCAGCACTAAAAACACCCCCAGCATCCAAAGCCTGCGTAACGCTCGCAGCACGAAAGCCTCTGTAACGCTCAGAGCAAACGACCAAAGCCTGTGTAACGCTCACAGCAGCAAAGCCTGCCACGCCGCGCATCATCGATGGGCTCACACGTGCAATCGGCGGCAGCACGACAACGACAACGCATCTGGCACGCGCCAGCGCAACACGAGTGCATATCGCTCGTCGAACGTCAACGCGACGTTCTTCTCACTGGGGGTGGAGTACTGTGGCGACCATCTTGCGCGGTCAGTAAAACGAGTTTCTCGCAGGAAGCGAATGAGGTACCCTTTTGCTCGGCGGATAAGACGCTCGCTTACTGACCTTGGGATCTCCGGTTCGAACCCTGCCTGGGCACCGTCACCTGCATATTGATTTTGGATACGAGAAGTATCAATTGATAGTAAAAGTGAAGTACATTCTTCATATTTTAATGGAAATATTTTCCTTTCTTGACTTACTGAAAATCAATTTGATGTACATTAGAATAAAGGATATAATGCAATTTCATAATTTTTTTGTGTTAAAATAGGTTTTTCAAATTTAAAAATACATTTAAAAGCACATTTAAGAGTAATAACTATTAATGAACTCCTATTTTTTAAATTATATATAATCAAAATTTATTTTCTTTATTGGAAAAAAAAATTTACTATTCGGCCGGCCGAATATTCGGTATTCGGCCTAAAATTTGGCCGAATATTCGGTATTCGGCTATTCGGCCAAATCACTATTCGTCCCATCCCTAATAATTACACATCATTCTGTAAACGAAGATATTTATCTAAGGAAACAGAATCCCATTCACCTAAAAGTGAGTTACTCTTGAAGAAACCGTGGAAGGGCTTGATATCATATCCGAAATATGTTGTGTTGGACCACATGTATGGCAAGAAAGAACTTCTCCAAGATATAGCATAGACAGTTATACTGACTAGAGCATGGATGCCAACATCTCTTAACCCTTCGGATTCCGGTGCCTCTTAAACAAATTTTATTCGATTAGCACCACTTTTTTTAAAAGAACTTTCCTTGAAGTAGACAATTTCAAAAAATCTCTGATTAAGGTTGTATTCGAAAAAACGCTTTTCCACCTTCAACAGCTCGAAATTTTCCAATACAATTTCAGGCACATTTTTAAAAGCAGAAACATGAAACTTGCTGAGGGGATTCTTGAAGGGACGTATGAGGTGCCGTGTGATGTCTTTTTACACTCAATTCATTAGAATTTGAGTTATAAACAATTACCTTATCAGTATGACCCGTTTTTTCGTTCCCAGATCTCCCACTTGGGAAAAATCGGTTCGAAATGCTGTTTTTGATTGCTTTTTTTGCAATATTTTCTGCATTTATCAAAGAATTGACAATCACAACACCTTGTGTACTTTCCAAATAAGAGATTTTGAAAGTTTGGTGTATTTTAGTGCAAAAATGAATTCAAAAATAAATCGGAAAAAAGAAGTTTGAATCGAAATACACCCTTAAATAAGGAAAATTTAATTTTCCTTTGTTATTGATGCAAATTTTGGAAGGAAAAAATATGTCTCCGCAGCGGAGACAACGGAGCGCCAAGGGTTAATTATTCCGGAGTCTGATATGCAAGACATGCATGTTTTAAGCTATTATAAATAATATAAGGAAGTTCTGAAATAAATATAAGGAAATATGACTTCTTACTTTAAGGTAGATTTTAGATTTCATTTTGGAATTTTTGATAAATTAAAATTTATGGTCGTAACCATGTTCGCCTTTGATCAAGCTTTGAAATAATTAATAGATGTTGGCATCTATGCTAGCGGTATCTTCCAGAATCTTAGTTGCATTTAACCAACAATAATTTGAGTCATTATGTACATCTACCTAAAAAAAACAACTTTTTACAACCAATCTTCAATTTGACAAGAAATTTATAAAATGCATTCTATAAAATACGCATACAGTTGATAAAAGGCTACGATCTATCAAGAAGCTCCGCGGTAATCCACAGAAAATTAAACGGTGAAGCAAACTAAATATTTTTAAGCATATGGGGATTGCCACAATGTAATATTGCAACTTAACCCTCTATAAAGTCTTTTTTTTTTTTTTTTTTTTTTTTTTTCTTTTTAGCAATGATATGTTAAAATATTTTTGGGTTTAAAATTGATTTATAAAAGAAAATATATTATTACCTGAAATTGGTTTGATTTTTAAGACCATTTTTTACGAGGGGGGAAGGGGGGGGAGTATATTTCTCATGCAAACTAAAAGCTATTCAAAGGTAGGACATCTTATGTTTTACATTTCTTTTTATCTCATTGCATGATATTTATAAAATATAATTTGCAAGTGCTAAAATCTACAAAAGGAATTCTAAATTAGATATGTTTTGTATCCAAAAATTTAAGAATTTGTACCGGTCATTTTCCATGAAACTTCAGAAAACAACGATCAACACATAGTGGGACATAATAGTGGGCAAGCTGTATAAACGTATCTTGTTCGCTTCTCATGTGCTTTAGCGAAGCACAAACAACAACGTCTATATGTTTTTTGTAAAGTTAGCATATGGTCTCCAACTTTAATCAATCGTTATGTTTTGCATTTTATCAAAAAATAATTTAAAAGCTTCCTCTGCTGTATATTTCTTCTCTTTTCTATACCTTTCCATAACGCATGCAAAATATTATTTGATTACAACAAATTAGAGATTTCCATTGTAGGAAAATCACAAAAAACTGTCAAATATAATTCAAAATTTTACCTACTATAAAGAACTGGTCATACATTTTCTTTAAGGATATATTCGAAAAAACGCTTTTCCACCCCACCTTCAACAACTCGAAATTTTCTGCTAAAATTTCAGACACATTTTTAAAAGTAGAAACATGAAACTTGCTGAGGAGATTTTTGAAGAGACATATAAGGTGCCGTGTGATGTCATTTTATTCTCAATTTATTAGAATTTGATTTATAAACAATTATCTTTTCAGTATGATCCTTTTTTTCGTTCACAGATCTCCGGCTTCGGAAAAATCGGTTCAAAATGTTGTTTTTGATTGCTTTATTTGCCATATGTTTTGCATTTATCAAAAAGTCGACAATCACGGCACCATGTGTACTTTCTAAATAAGACAATTTACCAGTTTGATGCATATGGGAGCAAACGTAAATTCAAAAATAAATCGGAAAAATAAGCAGTTTGAATCGAAATACACCCTTTCTTAAATGTCTATGCTTATAAATAACAGAATTTAAAAATTCCGTGCTTATAACTACTAATAAATTAGATATAAAATGATCAGATGAGCGAAAACATCACGCACAAGAGAAAATAGCTCTCACAGTCAAGGCCTCTCTTCTTGAATCCACGCTAACCTTTACTGTTAGCCACATTTCTTGCTTTCAACAAAACCTTTCATTGGTAATTCTTGTATTTTCTAAAGTTATCAGCATATGGGGGCTCTAATTATAGGTAGAAAAATAGCTCCTTATCGACATTTTAAAATGAATGAAGTTTGTGGGAAGTGTATTTCCCACTGCCTTATAAAGGGTTAAGAAACAATAATTCTTTTCAAATATATGCACTAAAATATTTAATTGATATAAAAGACGTCAAATACTAATAAAAACATTAAAAGATCTTAATAATTTTTACATGTTTCGATTGAATTTACTCAATCATCATCAGAAAAAACAAAATATAAATAAACACAAAGATGGAAAATGACAATAAACTATTACAATAATAGGTAATAGGTTATTGTCATTTTCCATCTTTCGAATCGAATCTCATCTTTTCAATCGAAACATGTAAAAATTATTAAGATCTTTTAATTTTTTTATTAGTATTTGACGTCTTTTATAGCAATCAAATATTTTAATGCATATTTTTGAAATGTTTTAATGGACGTATAAGAAAACTTCTATTTATAATTAATAACAATAATTCTGATAAGTCTTCATAGAGTCAATGTCAAACCGAGAGGAGCTCTCTACATAATGAATTATGGCTTTCGTAACCCACTGGCCTTTATATTGATATATGTGTATATAAATTTTCTGAATAATTAAATCATTGAAACATATAATATTGACCCTATAATGGATTATTCCATGCAAAATGAGTATATCGTGTGTAGCTGACATGACACAGATTTTATTGAAAATCATCATATAAGTAGAAAATGTTCATTTGCGAGTAAATGCAAAGTAACAGATTTCAAACTTGTTTATTACAGTATAAAAAATTACATTAAATGTTGATACAAAATCAAGGTTTTGTACACAAGCTTGAAATTACCAAATTTGATTATTAACATTAGGAACGAAAAGATTATTGAAAATTCTTTACACTTAAGGGTGTATTTCGATTCAAACTGCCTGTTTTCCGATTTATTTTTCAATTCACCTTTGCTCTCAAACGCATGAAACTCGCAGATTCTGTTATTTAGAAAGTGCACAAGGTGCCGTGAACGTCAATTCTTTGATAAGTGCACAGAATATTGCAAAAAAAGCAATCAAAAACGGCAATTTGAACCGATTTTTCCCAAGCGCGGGAGATTTGAGAACGAAAAAAGGGGTCATACTGAGAAGATAATTGTTTATAACTCAGATTCTAATGAATTGAGCGTAAAAAAACATCACTCGGCACCTCATACGTCCCTTCATGAATCCTCTCAGCAAATTTCATGTTTCTACGTTTAAAAATGTGTCTGAAATTGTATCGGAAAATTTCGAGCTGTTGAAGATGGAAAAAAGTTTTTTCGAATACACCCTTAAGAATGAAAAATAAATAACATATTAGCGTGATTTAGTAAATGTTTTTTTATTCTGTAATTTAAAAATAAATAAATAACAATAAAAAATTGAGTGAAGAGGTAAATATTTCAATTACTTGTCTTAACTTGAAGGACAATTCTTACGGTTTTAAAATTATTTGATGTTATAGCTAATGGTATATATTTTATGCCTCTAATTTTTCATTCTTACCTTTTTATTCCTCAATGAGAGAAAGAAATAAACAGTAAAAAATCTTCATGGATAAATTCAATATTTTTATCATTTGCTTAGACACGAAGAAAACTTTCAAAGTCTTCAAATTCTTTGATATTATAAATAAAAATATATAATTTTTTATTCTGGCTTTCAGTTTATTTTTGTCTCAAGAATATTTTAAGTTTGAATAAAATAAAAAATATTCACTCGAACAAATAGTTATATAATAATCCTAAGCTCAAACAGCAAAAATAGATGGCAGCACCCATCTTTTTCAGCTAGAAATCCTGAAACATTTTAAAAAGGCGCGTGATTTCAAAGAGAGATAGTCCATGAATGACACGAATATTACTTTTTTTAACCGATTTTTGTTGTCTTAGGAATCAAAAGGCAAGCTTGAATTTTTTTAATATATCATGGACTTATTGATTAAGACTGTGCAATATTGTTAAAATCGAATCGTTCCTTTATTTATTTTTTGCGAATACATACGAGAAAAAAAAAATGATTAATATATATTCTAAATTTTTTTTAAGATGGAGGAAATAAATGACAACTTTCAAACTTAGAGAAATTAATCTTCGTATGCAATACTACATCAGGCATCAATTTCACAGATGTTTTTTTAATTCTTTTAATTTTTATAACGTTTATAATTTTTTTAGAAAATTTAAAAATTTTAATACTTACAACCAATTTAAAATTAATCATGGTATTATCAAATTATTATTACTCAATAAATATAAAGATAGATTTTCAGATATTACAATGTTATAAAAAAAATCATTTTTTTAAAATAAATTTCAAAATACAGAACTTCAAATTTGCAACTTTCGACGATTGCACGCATGCCATTCTATATACAAGTATATCACAAGTTTTTATATACTAAAAACAGCTAAAATAATTCATATTTTATCCAAATATTTTGCAGAGCTACATTTGAATATGAATCGAATATATATATCAAATTTTATTAAAATTGACTCCTTTGCAGCCACGACTTTTTTTACATTTTTGCTCATTTTACAGGCAATGACCCTAATATGAAATAACTATAAATTTTATGATAATTTTATAATAATTTATTAATTTTAATAACAACTTTGCATTTTCATAAAAATAGATAACGGACTAAAAATGATAATACACTATTTTGAACAAAAGACCATGTTACAAATAAAAAGAGACAATTTTGATTGTGTCCAAAATGATATCGATATCACAAGGCAATGCCCCTCCCCCCTAGAGATATCTTTCAGTATCATGTGTCAACCCCCCCCCCCTCCCTTCCCCTAAAATGATAACGTTATATATGCACAATGTACAGCCCCTTTGAATGCAGGAACCTACGAGTTAACCACTAAAATCGGGTTTTCAGGTATTATTCACCAAGATATGACTTGGCAGACCGATTACGTTTTAATATGCGAAATGAACTTTAATAAAATGTAGATTTTTAGCCGTGAGCTCGATAAGATGATTGCCTGTGCTGCCGCCATCCGATCTAGAAGAAATTCTGCAATTTTTTTCTTGTTCTGTAACTTTGTTTCAGTAATTGTTACATTTTACAGTATAAATTTGTGATTGTCTCAAAAGAATTAGTAAACTTCCTCCATAAGAAATTTCACCATAATTGTCAACTAAAAATTCGTGCGATTAGATAAATCCTTATCTATTACATCTTAACTATTACATACTTCAAAACTGTGCTTAACATAAATTAAGATTAACACTTACGATTATAACAATATTTTAAGAGAAAAAAAAAGGAAAAAGAAAAAAAATAGAAAAGAAAAAGAAAAAGAAAAAAAATGTGTGCTCGCATTACTGACAAAAATTTGGCAAAACTTATTTTATTAGAGATGAAGTATAATGGCTGGGGATGACTCCAAAAATTTAACTCTAAAACCCTCTACATTAGGTCCCAACCGCAACATGCTTTCGCAAAAAAGAAGAAAATTTTAGTAATGCAGTTTTTTATTCATAATGCAACGAAATGCTACTTTAACTTTAGAATACCTAAATATAAGCAGATAATTTTTACTTAGAGAAAAAATGCACATTTGATGTCTCTGTTCCACTTGAATGTTTTGTTTGGACCGAATGAGGGCATTCAAATTTGAGTGATAACGCGCATCATATTGTAAGTCCTTTTTACAATATACCGCACCTCAATCTTTATCCCTTTCCTCCATGTTTGTTACTGCTTGATTTTGTTTCATTACTATATCATCGCCTCTTTTGGAAAAATCGTTCATTTTTGTTTCTTTTCAGTTTAACGAAACATGGAGTTATTGGAAGGATATTCTATTATAATTTTAAACTACTGTTAGTTACTTACTTATTATTATTTTCTCTCAATTCGAGGGTGGAAAAACTGAAAATGTTAGATGTTTAATTTTTAAAATTTGCGGTAAAAGTAAAATTTAATTGTCTGCTGTTGCCAAGATCAAAATCCCTTCCAGTGATAGAAATTGGGAGATAAAAGGCAGGCGTCAAATGACGACTACTGTAAAAACCTTAAGCGTCAAATTAAGATTTTTAGTTGCAGTTTCTAAAATTCATGTTAATATTACTGTAATACTGCATATCATTTTGGAGTGATTTGGAGTAAAAGAATAATTTTGAAATTCGCATCAAATTTTCTTTAAGGTTACTACAGAGACAAGAAAAAAATCCACTCCCAATATTTTTTGCGTTTTTTGCTATCTTTTGGCAAAATTTGCCATTTTCTCGCAATCTTTCGATGAAATTTGCAGCTCTTTTTGCGATCTTTCGACACAACTGGTCTTTTTTTTTCATGATCTTTTGACGAAACTTGCTGGTTTTTTCGCAATTTTTTGATGAAACTTGCTGGTTTTTTTAAAATATTTTGCCTTTTTCGCGATCTTTTGCCAAACTTTGTCGTGTTTTTTCACAATCATTTGGCAAAACTTGCCATTTTTTCGATCTTTTGACAAGCCTTGCCATGTTTTTTTTGTGATTTGTTGACGAAATTGGCAGCATTTTTTCGCAATCTTTTGACAAAATTTGTTGTTTTCTGCAGGGCTGGGAACCCCCTCCTCCCCGTTAATTACGTGTTTTTTTTTGCAAACCTTTGGCGAAAATTACTGATTATTTGGGATTCCTTGAAAGAATTTGCGTTTTTTCGTGAGCCTTTGATGAAATTAACAGATTTTATTGCGATCCTATGACAAGATTCTTATTTTTTCTATAATTCTTTGACAAAGCTTTTTTCTAAGGATTCTGTGACGAAATTAAGATTTGTTTTCACGATCCTTCATAGAAAATTGCACTTTTTTGCGATTCTATAACAAAGTTCGTCTTTTTCCCAAGTTTTTTTTGACGAAATTAACTTTTTTTGCAATTATTTTATGGAATTCGCGTTTTTCTTGCGATTTTTTGATGAAATTTGTATCTCTATTCGCAATACTTTGTAGAAATTTGCCTTTTTTTACGCTATCGTATAAAAAAAATTTTGCTTTTTTGTTATTTTTTGAAAAAAAAGTCGTTTTTTCTCCCATCTTTTGCTGAAAGTGGCGATTTTTTATACAAGCAATTGATGATTTTTTTTTTTTTTCACAACTATTTCTTGAAATTCGCGATGTTTTTTAGTTCTGATTTTTCAGACTAGACCCTTTTTTTTTTTTAAATTTTCAGAGCTAAATGTCTAATAAATTTTTTAAAAGCTAGGCGTCAAATTTGACGACCAAGAATAATTTTCTAGTCGCCAAATTCAATTTTTTAGTTGCATTTGACGACTAACGACTGCTAATTTCTAACACTGATCCCTTCCGCAACTAAATTTTTAAGCTATGTTTTTTCATTTGAAAACTATTTGAAATATTACATTTAATTGTTACAATATCTAGCGATCTGTATTGCTGTATGCTAAATAAGTAAAATCACCTAAATTATGAAACTATATACTTCTTCTTTGTCCCTTCCTTATTTCATGGGGAATGTCCATTTTTCCTAAAAATTACATTCCTTTCTCAATATGCTTTTTCCCTTACAGTGCGCCCCCAACCACCCACATAGTATCATTCTGTTGCCATAGTTACAAATTTCTTCTTTCTTTTTTTATGTGTGTTTTTATTTGTAGTGTGGAATTATCGAGGGGTCAACCCAGGCTTGACGTTTGACGGCCCCTTTCCCCGAGCCTTCCACCACCCACACTACTAAAACAGTGCTCCCCTCCCCTCCAGGAAGAAATACAGTTGAGCTGTAATGGACTACATCCGCTTTCAAAAACATGTTTTTATGAATTCATACATTGGGCGGAATTGCATATAAAATGGTTTACCTAAAAAAAAAAAAAAAAAAAAAAAAAAAAAGAAAAAAAAGAAAACTATAAAGTATATAAAGTAAATGTTTAAAAAAAGACATTACAAAGAACACAAGCAAGATCAAATTATATGTTTAGAGATAGATAAATAGACTATGGACAGATAGATAGATAAATAAATTTATGTTAAATAAAATTTTAATGCAAATAGGAAATGCGTTCCGGTCGCTTATAAATTGAGTTTTTCTGAATGAAATATTTTGACGAAACCTGCACAATCAGTTAAATAATATTTCAAGAATAATTTTAGTTTGTTCGCTCCTTAATACTACTTACAATGTGAAAATAAAATAAATCTATAATATATACAAATTTGAACGTGCGCAAAGTAAAATGTGGTGGATAATTTTTTCATAGGCATTTGTCTCCCGGAATAGAAACTTGTTAACATGTGGATTACAGCGTATGAGATTTTTATGCAATTAGTAAAGGAGTTCAAATACTTACATTCAAATACAAGAAGTGAATAAAGTTAAAAGTTATAAACCTCAAATGCATCTAAGAATTACATCAAACTTTGTGTCAAAAAATTACCCCTATTCCATTAGAAAGAAGACGTCACACACTGCTTGGATTTTAATCGCACGCAGTGAATCTGAACGTTAGCTTTTCCACATTGAGAATATCTGTGCAAAAAAGTATGTTTGCCAGTTTTTAGCTCTTTTTAGAAAAGCGTTTACGCAGACTAAAAACTGTACTTCTCTCTCAAACTAGAGCTCTTAAATAGATAAGAACATGTATTGCTTCCTAAAAACCATACACATCAGGATAATAATAAGTGTATTAATCAAAAATGAAATTATTCATTTTATTAAGAAATATTTTTTAAAAGAAAAAATATTTTTGTTTTTATTGGAATTTTTACTTGATACCTTTACAATATGCTGAAATAATAAATTAAAACTTCAAACCACGTAAAAAAAAAGTAAGCTAGAAATTCGAGTATCTGACAACGTGCTATATAGACAGTGGGGTAACAAAATTTTAATTAATGTATTTAAACAAGATTGAAATTTGCAAAAAAGTGCTAAAAAATAAAATAAAGTTAATTGCAAACCACGTCTTACACTTTACTTACAGCAGTGGTGTATGGCGTATTTTAATTTTAACCCCTTCACGATGAGTATCTTTTCACCTTTTTAAAATTCCTCAACACAAGTTTTTATAAATTGTAATTTTTGCAGTGTATAAACGCACAAAATCTCTGATTATACAAGGCGTAGCTTTATATGCGTATTTAAATAAATAAATATAACTTTATCTCATTGTATAAATAAATGAACACTTAAAACATGTGACGGAAATTCGGTGTTCAACATCCGTGTCAAATGCATTAACTCACATGCAGAAAAATTATCATTCAAATTTCTTGCTATAAGCCCTTCGTAAATGGTTAGCCAAATCAAATAATCAGAAAAAAGGCCGAAAAATACAAAAATTCTGCTAGAAAAATTTATTTTTCTAAAGTATTTATGGGGATGCTAATAACAGTAAATAATTATTTTTTAACAAAATATCATTATAACAAATAACAAATTTTCGAACATCAAATAACAAATTTTCGAATATTTTTAAATTTTCAACTTATAATTCGTAAATAATAAAATTTTTGTGTATTATACTAAATAATAGAAAAAAAAAAGAATGTTTAATTTTCTACAAATTGCATAAGAAAAACGTTTTTCTATGCTCAATACTAAGCGCTATGGATACTTGAAAACAGCACTTTTTTGAACTTCACAGAAAATGGCCTAGCTTTCATCTCCCATCCTGATTTTTTTTTTTTTTTTTATATAAATATTAAGTGTATGTTTAAATGTGCCTGTAAGACGATTTTTTTCCGATTTTTTGCCACATCTTACTTTTGATAGTTAAAAAGAAAAAAAAAATGCTCCCAGTTTACTTTAAAATTTTACTTTTTGCCAAAAATAAACTATACACATGCACATCTAATGTAAAACAGCTTGTTTTAGACCAGTAATACAAAAATCTTGGCTGAGTCGTATAATATTAAGTGCGCATTTGCTGTAGCATCAGATCGTTTGTATTCGACCTTATTGTAGATTATAAATATTGACATTATAAAATTTAAAACTTATTGTAACAGTATCTTAAGTTAAGATATTTTGTTTGATTTATCATCACCCTTTATGCTTAACCGCTAATCGACGAGTCCGATACATTCAAGGGCAATTTGTCCGTGAATGTATTGGGAGCGACGGTTACAGAGTTATATAAAAAAATTTAGTTTTCTAGTGTGTCCATTGATCATGATTGAAATTTTTTATAATCATCATTGAATTGTAGGATGGTCTGACTTATGTTACATTTCAATTAATTTTTCATTCACAGTGGTGCAAATGTTAACAGAATAATGTAATAGAAACACTATTGGATAATATTGATTAAAATGATTAATTAATAATAACCACTTTTTAATCAAATTGGTTAACGAAAACATTATTGACACATTCAACATAATTTAACATGGTACGAAAAAGAACGATAGTGCTATAAATCAAAAACTAATTAGTATCAATCAAGCTCAGTTGCGACAAATTTTTAGCTAATGACAGAAACAAGAATCTTTTCATTTTATTGCTTTAAAAAGAGTTTCAAAATAAAAGACTTCAAGCTGATCAGGTAGAGGAAGACGCAGATGTCATGATTGTTACCTCAACCATTTCAAGAGCCGATAACTTTGAAAGTGTCGTATTATCAGAGAAGATATTGACATTGACCTTCTTGGGATCATAACAAGCTTGAGCGAGCAAAACAAAAATCTGTTTTTTCAAAAACCAGGAAGAGGTAACCAAGTGGTTTTCAACCATGTCATAGAAATATAATTACAACAATGTTCTTATCACTCATGCAATCAGTGGATGCAGTACAACATATGTTTCTCATTTTTCCGTGCCCATTATTTTTGGACACGGAATACTTTGGTAAATATATTTTATAACACTTTGAGGAAATATGATTAGCTTGTGGAACATTTGTAATAGCCTGTGTGTTCAATAAACCAAAATGTACCCTTAAAATAGCAAATAAAGCCTTTGTGCACAAATGTTTAAAGATAGAAAACCAACGAATATAAATGCACAAATAAAGTATGAGAAGGTAGCAAATAGCTATTTCGAATCTACTAACGAGATTCTTCATCAGTGCAAAACTCAGCAAGCTAAAAGTAGCAAAACTGAGCAAAGAGACACAGAGACACAGGCTTATATACCCGCTATGGGAACAATCCCGCCTAAAGAAAAGCAACCAATGAGAAGAAAGCAGCCAAAACCAACTGAGTGGACAAAGTGAACAGTTATTCTTCTCATCCCCCTAACCAGAAAGTTGCGGCTTTTAAAACTTTTGTTTTCCGGGCTTCCAATATTTGTTCAACTCCTCAGTTACTCAGTGATGAACTTAATTACCTAAAAGCTATTGCTGTTGATCGTGGTTATTCTCCTAATATTATAGATTATATTCATAGAAAATTGACTAATTCCACACAATCTGAAAGTAAGAACTTTAATTCGAACTCCAATGCTTTGGTTGTTTTGCCTTTTTTCCCCAAAATCAGTCAGCAAGTTGCTAAAATTTTAAAAAGGTTCGATTTCAATGTTATTTTTTCTCCTGTTAATAAAATTGCTTTTTCAAATCTTAAGCACCCCATTGATCACTTAGATAACTGGGGTATTTACTGATATACCAGCTTTGTAAGGTCTTCAGTTGGCAGAATGCCAAGCCGATTCCATTCAGAGTTTGGGGGTAGTAGCCTATGAGACCGAGAAATTATATTAAATATTCTTTTCTATTTTTTGTTCCGAGTGAAATTTTAATTAAAAATAAATAGATTGTGGACCTATTATTCGTTCTCGGAATAATCTTTCCAAAATATATATTTTCTCCTGCATTTTTGTGAATTTTAATAAAAACATGTCTGTTTCTTTTTTTTGTTTTTTTACATTTATATTTATGGCTAAACGCTAAAATACAGTTTTAACGACTGCTTAGCATCTGACTTGGCGGCTATGCAAGAAATTCGCCAATTCTAACAACCTAAATATTCAGGGCACTTGTGTGTCATATACTCACTGGGATTTACTTAGCGCCAGAATGGCGTTATTTTGCCTAATATGGCAACCCTGATATTGTTTATTTTTTGATAAATTGTTTATTTACCTTATTTTTTTTTATTATATAAAATGTTTTTTGCTCTATTGTTATTTGTTTTTAAAATTTATTATATTTAAAAATTGTTTTATTTATTGTTATTTTTTTTAACAATAGAAAATAATTTAAAAATGTATATTTAACCAGCATTCGAAAATGAGGTTTTCGCCAAATTGACGTTAGAATTTTTTTTACCAAACCTTGCGCGTATATGATATCTGCGTCATTTCTCATTTTCATATCCAATGCATGCAAATAATATAAATAAATAAAGTACACAATAATGTAAAGAAACATATTTTAAAAATTGCTAATCTGGTATGTTTTAAAATCACGCCATGTTGCCGTTACTTCTAAAAAGATTAAGTTGCGCTATATTGCGAGTGAAAAGTTATTAAGCTAAATTTAATAATCATACCTTTAAATCGTCTTTTTTATTACACTTGTCTTTTTATAACTTATTTCGTGTAACAGAATTGCAATGTAATTTTAAAAACAGATAATTCAATTACAGAAACAAAAAGGTATCCCCCCCCCCAAAAAAAAAAAAAAAAAAGAAAAAAAACCTCGACACATCTAGGATTGTTTAATAAACAAACTCATCTCGAGATGGTACTAACTTCCCCATTTTTGACATGGACTCGCTCTTTTCGCCCATGCGCAGTTTTGTCCAGGTTCCTCTCAAACGTGGTTCATCAGTACCAAATTTCTTGCCAATGTGGTCTTTCTTATATTGGTCAGACTAAACGTGCTCTCAGATTTCGTTTAATGGAACATAAAAGGTATGTCAAAAATCAGGAGCTTAAACGTTCCTCTATTGCTCAACATTGTTGGTCTTCTCAACATAAGTTTAACTTTTCTTCAGCCACCATCATCCATAAATGTCCTTCTATTCTTGATCTCGATTTTTGGGAAGCTTACCACATCATAAAAAATTCAAACTCCTTAGTCAATGACTTATCTAGTGCTCCTTATTTTCCAAGTATTTGGAAATCTTTAATTTAATACTTTTTTTTTTTCACTCGCTTTTTAGTTTTTGTTTTCCTTGTTCTCCGATAGATGTCGCTACTTGTCCACTCAGTTGGTTTTGGCTGCTTTCTTCTCATTGGTTGCTTTTCTTTAGGCGGGATTGTTCCCATAGCGGGTATATAAGCCTGCGTCTCTCTGTCTCTTTGCTCAGTTTTGCTACTTTTAGCTCGCTGAGTTTTGCACTGATGAAGAATCTCGTTAGTAGATTCGAAATAGCTATTTGCTACCTTCTCATACTTTATTTGTGCATTTATATTCGTTGGTTTTCTATCTTTAAACAAAATGTACCCATCAAGAAATCATCAAGGCTGGGGAAAAATTCCTTATTGCACTGTACAATGGATGAATAGACATCAAGCAGACATTTAACACCTTGATGTTTCAGTTGTTTGCTAAATCAGCCACTAAAGACAAACTTCATCTTGCAAGTCTATCACTAACACAAGAAACTTCGCAACATCATTTCCTCCGATGTTGTCATCAGGTACCAGATTGGCTAGGAAACAACATCCCCTTTGAAGGTCTGGTGTTGAGTTGGCAAGTGTGAGGATCATTTTTAGCCAGATTAAATGTAAAAAAAAAAAAAAAAAAAAAAAAAAAAAAAATCAGAATCTGAATTTTTGCTGCACGTTGTCTTATGTAGCTGTATAAAAGAGCACAACAAGGCATGTTGTTGCCAAAAAACAGAACACAGCTATTCGACAATTTGCAAAAACTGTAACTGGGTCAATTGTGAAAAAGTGAACGACATTATTTACCCAGACGAAGAGAATGATGAAGAAGATGTCTGAGATATCATTGACCAAACCAGAAAAAAAGATAACTTTACCGACAAGATTGATGATGTCACAACAAGCTCAAAAAAAGATCAAAGCTGTTGAAAAACAAGCATCATTACTTGTTTTTTGCTCGTTTGCTCCTCATGATGAGGTTGGCGGACCAAACCCATCAACGCGCGAGTGCTCCAGAAATAACTAAATGCACTAAAAATGTAGCCATGAGTCTTTTTTACTTACATTCATGTAAATACCTACTATTAATGTTCTCCCCTTAAGTTCTAAGCTCGCACGCACACACACACACACTAAATAAATAAAATGTTTAATTTTTTTTTTACACTGTTACCGTTATAATTAATCATTATTGCAATCATGCAAATATCTGTAATACAGATACAGACAGTTTAATGTAATGACATTAAAAATGATAAAATAAATAAATATTGAAGTCAAAAGTTAATTTTTGTGAATTTCTACAAAATTAAAAAAAAAAATTGTCATTTTTAGCAAGCCGGAGCGAACTTAGTGTTGTATTTAGAAAAACGTATTTGCGATAAATCTTGTAGAGAATCCAATGATCTTTCTTTTTGTTAATAAATATAGTATACAAAATTTTTATAATTTTCGAGTTATAGGCAAAAAAAAATGAAGAAGGTCCAAAAATTTCGTGGGTTTTTGATTCCACAAAGCTTAACAGCGAGGTATTTTGTTGGAAAACAATTTATTCCTGTTATCAGTTTCCTCACAAGCACTTTAAAAGCATAAAATCTTCTAACAGAATTTTTGCATCGGTTTCTGACAATTTAACTGTACTAAATAGTCAATTATTACTATCTATATTATTATTATTTCAGATTACTTCATTGATTGCCATTACCATTTTCAGTTAGCAATATTACCTCTATTTAATAACAAACCAAATAAAGCGATTTATTTATTTATTTTTTTAATATCGCGAAGTGGCGCTACTGCAATTGTGCAACTGAAATTTATTACTAACGTACTAAGAGTTTGTTTTTATCCCTTGCCAAATCAAAATTCTAATTTTTTATTCTACAATATTATTACGCTTCTCATATCGATTAATCACAATTATACACCGACATAAAAACATATAAAATCTAAAAGGTATTTATTCTTCTCTATAATTTAAGCTCCCTCTCTACATCTATGAGTCAGCAAAACGTAGAATTTCCCTTATACCACTTTTCACTTCAAATCCAACCCCTTTTATTACAACTACTGCCTCTAAATATTCTGCGTTGAAGAGGGGAGGGAAGAATTCTAACGGACAAAAGGGGGTAAATCACGTGACTCAGGTGACCAACCCCCACCATCGGTCACCCCGATACTCTGTAGACATTTTATAGAAAAATTCTCTAGCCTCCCCCTTTTTCTTCTGTTTCCATAGCAACGAACAATCCTAGTGGACCTTACAAGCGGTCATTTCTTCTTTCGAAGACGCGGAAGAGCGGCAGGGTTGCTGTATTTGGCAGAATTTTATGTCGAATTAAATTCTATCGCCAAATTTTAATTTGATGACCAATAAATTAAACATATCTTTTATCAAGTTTAGTGTAAATAACAGCTACATAATTAGTAAAATTGTAATACCTATTTTCAAATAAACATGAGTTCTTGCGTTCGAAAGTGGAGAGGGTAATCACGATAATGAAGATGTGAAGATTATCACGAGTTTTATTCGGTTTTGTAGAAATGTGTACAACTGCTGAAATTCATTGTAGCTCGTTGCATAGTAAGGTCAAATGTAATGCGCTTTTTATAAGTATTTCTGTCTCTGCACTACTGTAGTTCTCGCCTTATTTGTGTTTTATAAGTAAAATGCTCAGGTGTGAGAATTGCGATATTAGAATTGTTTCTAATGAAAGACATCTGACAATCTATGCACATTTATATATTTAAATGTCAAAGCTGTCATATAACTTCAGATTAAATTTCTATAATGACGTTTTATAAGAGTCTTAAATTTCTTATCTAGTTTTGATTGAAGAAATTTGAACATAACATATCATCCGACATGTTTATTTATTTATTTATTTATTTATTTATTTATTTTAGTAATAATTATACCTATGACTGAAATAAAGTGAGCTATAAAGAGAAATTCGCTAGAATAAATTAGAGAATCAATGAAAAAAAAAAATCGGGTTTGCATCGATACACATATTGATAGAGAAAGAAGGAGAATTTGGAGCGTTTAATACCATATTAAAACACACAGAAATCAACATCTGGAATTCATTTTTATTAAAGGCACACACATTAAGACAGACTTGAGCGCAATTAAGACAATTATTCAACAGAGGAAAAAAATAGCTGAGGCTAGAACTCGAACTTAGGTTCAAGCATATGCTACGGCTTTAATCACCAAGCCACCGTGGTCAACGTCCTAGCTCAGCAATTATTCACTAATAAACCATCTTGGGCAACGTCATTGGTTGACAATCAGACAGTACAAAATCATGGAAAATGTGATGAATAAATTAAAATTTCATCGATCTACAATATATATTAAAGCCAGTATTAAAGACCAAGTCAGAGTCTTGGCCCCAGCTAATTTTTCCTTTTAGGTTATTGTATGAGGATGGTTTAACGATCTGTAACACCACTGTTCATTTGCTTAATGCCTCTTTAAATGTCTGCACGGTTCTTTCGGCCAAGCCGTTCGATTGTGGATGGTAAGTTAGAAATGTTTTGTTCAATTAGACTTAATTGACCACTCAAATTCTTCTGATATTAATTGAGGACCATTGTCAGACACTAACTGGAATAGAAATCCATGTTGTGAAAAATCTTCTGTAAAGCTTCAATAATGTTAAAAGTGGTGGAAGGCATCTGCATGACCTCTAACCATTTAGAATGGTTGTCAACAAGCAATAGATAGTTCTTCTTGTCTTTTTGTGTATTATCAATATGCACTCTATCCCAAGGATGTTTTGACCAAATTCTTGGCTGAAGTGGTGTGGCCAGGAGGAGAACATCTATTCTATTGACAAGCGGTACAATGTTTTGAACTTTTTCGATGTCTTCATCCAATTTTGCCCACCCTATATGGCTACGAGCAATGACTTTCATCTTCGAAATTCCTGAGTGAGTATCATGCAGCTGATCCAGGAATCTCTTCCTGAATTTTTCTGGTACAATAACTCTCATTCCCCACAGAAGGCAATTATTAACTGACAGTTGATCTTGACGGCTAAATAGCTTCATTGTCATTCTTCCGTGGCCACCCATTTTTAACATACTTCAGAGATGGTTCTAAAACTGCATCATTACGAGTTTCTTTTGCAATTTCAATGCTGGCTACTGGCAAGTCTTCATAATGTGTCTAATTGGACTTTACCACTAAACTCGTATGATGTTTCTACTTCCGATTTAACAGTAGCACGTGATAAAGCATCAACATTGCAGTGTTCTAAGCCTTTTTTATACTCAGTGCTGTAGTTTAAAGAAGATAACAATACTGCTCATCTTTGAAGTCTTGCTACAGCAATGGCAGGAACAGCTTTATTAGGAACAAAAATGCTTGTTAATGGCTGATGGTCAGTAACCAATATATAAACTTCCTACAAATTAGCTACTGTTGAAACTTTATCCAAAGACTATTGCAGCAGCTTCTTTCTTGATTTGAGAATAGTTCTATTCTGCTTTGGCTTATTCTGCTAGCTTATCCTTGACGCGTAAGCAATTGAGCGTTCATCATCGTCAATAATATAAGATAGAACAACGCTAGACACAGAGACGAAGCACCATAGGGGACCGTCATTGGCAATTTGTCATCGGAATCAACTAGAACAGCATCTGAAGTACTCAAATTTTTTACATTTCTGAAAAGTTTCTTCACATTCTGCCTAACACATCTAAGGAGTGTCCTTATGGAGTAGTTTGAAAAGAGACGACATTTAACATATATAAATATTATAAACACACTGATACAAATATACAATATTATAAATAGACCTCAACTCAAATGAATTATCAAATAATGTAATTCAGCTAAAAGTATGACCATTTATTATTTTAGAATAAATTACAAAAAAAGCATCCATTTTTTAAAACAAACCTCTTCTCTCTATCTCCCTCTCCCTCTCCCCCTCCCCCTCTCTCTCTCTCTCTCTCTCTCTCTCTCTCTCTCTCTCTATATATATATATATATATATATATATATATATATATATATATATATATATATATATATATATATATAGCCTTTTAAACTTAGAATATGCTGATGCTCATTTCAACAATGAAACATAAAAGGAATTTACTATTACTAAGCTATATAAGAAAATTGAGTGAATGTGTCAGAATTTCACCTCTATTGCTGCATGACATTTGTCGTTTTCTATTGTTTTGTGTTGTACTTTAAATTAAAAGAAAGTGCAATACTTATAATACTCAGCTGTCAACACATTAGAAATACAAGACATTTTTAATCTTGCTTGAAACTCTAACGGTAAAAACTTATCTAAAAATTACAAGCACATTTCCAGTAACACAGAGAGTGGTAAAAATTTTAGGAGGATTTCGGCTAGTCTTTCATCGCGTGCCTGAAGATAATATAAAGGAGATTTAAAGTCATTTCTTTACATCAGTTTTTTATTCCCTTGCAAAAAACATTCTTTTAGATTTCTAAAAGAAAAAAAAAAGAAAAATTGTTGCCATACATATTTTGATTTATTGTGATATTGAGAAATATCCTAAGCTAATTTAGATATCGTCATTCATTTTATTTTATTTTTTAATTATTTTTAATGATTTGTTCTTTATTACAAATTTTCAGCATGTCAGTTAAAACTTTGATAGCAAATTCACAGGTTTAAT
>OZ025294.1:284373273-284443273 GCA_964019185.1 Maratus speculifer
GTTCATAAAATGTTCGACACACATTTTAAATATATTAGAATCTCCCTTATTTTTTACGCTAGTTTGCTATATGTAATAAACATAATGCGTCACAAATAAAATTGCGCATCGAATTTTATGTATTTGAATATAAAAATTAAAATAAAGAAAAATTCAAATTTTTTTGAAAATTTTAGCATTTTTGGATCATATTTCTGCATTTTATCACTTTTAATTTTTCCTATTAAATTTAGTTTTAAAAAGCTATGAGCAGTTTTATTTGTATTTGCAAATCCAAACGGAATAACAAATACACTGGGGATTTTAATTGATATGCACTGAGCTCGGGGCAGTTTGAAAAGATTTTGATTCTTCATAATGCTTATAGCATTCCGAAAAAAACACCCTTTTTTACAAAAAAAATATATTTCTTGTGTGATAAATGGAATATTATAATTCATATAGCGTGTTCTTGCGTAGTATTTAAAAATAAATTTAAAAATAATTAAAAAAACGAATTTGAAAGTCCCTTGTCCCTTTAAACGGAAAAATACAAAGTAAAAAGTATTTATTTTATTTTAAATCTTAGGTGAAATTCTAGCGTTTATCTTATATAAAAAAAATTACAAGCACATGTTCAGTAGCACAGTGAACGATAATTTCAGCCAGCTTTTCATCGCGTGCCTCAAGATAATATAAAGGAGATTTAAAGTCATTACTTTAGATAGATTTTTTTTTCTTTTGCGAAAACATTCTTTTATGCTTCTAAAATAAAACAATATTAAAAAATAATGTCATGTATTGATTTGTAGTGAGAAAAAGAAATCCAAGATGAATTTCGATATAGGTATTTAATTTTCATTTAATCGATATTCAGGTTTTTATATATACAGGGTGTTTGCTTTATTCGATTAGCAAATACAGAGAATTTATAGTAGGAGGATGAAAAATCAAGTCACGAAAAATTACCAAATAACATGAGGTAGCAAATCAGTTATTTAGACACAAATATGGGGTGTTTAACCCTAACGCATCTCGGATTGCCGGTAAAAATTGTAATGAAAATAAAAATATTGCAATGAAAATGTAACGATAACGAAATGTGATGACACCACGAAAAGTTCTGGGAAAACTAGCCCACGCAATCGGTAATATCATATGAACTGGTAATCGCAGTCCAAACTGTAAAGCATGAAGTGCATACTGGCGATTATAAAAGAATGTTCTACCACTTTCTTTTATGTTATCACTTTTACAACAAAATTAAGCATATGTCTATTACAAGTTTCTTTCTAATATAGAGTGCATATTCACAAAGTATAATTCAGTGCCCTACCTTTTGAGCTATCCTGGACAAATCTGACGGCCCTTTCTCACAAAGAGAACCTTGGTGATTATCTGAATCATGATTCATGTTGATTGTCTGAAATCTGAATCAGATCAACATAATAAATTACAGGCAACGGAACTCCAAGGAACGTTGGTTATGTAATTACACTATTTTAACTTTTAATACAGTTCTTATTTACAATATTGTAAAAAATACTGTATTTATTTACAATATTGTAAATAAATTATACGAATTTCAATTTTCGAAATAAGCGAAAAAGAAAATAACCGAGACAGATTTTTAAAAAAAATCGAGTAATGCATCCGCGAAATAGCGCCCCTTATGTATAAGAACATAAGAATCATACTTTCTCAATACCATATCTTATCTTGAAAAGCACTGAAAAAATGATTTCAGTAATTGCAAGATTCATTTACAATCATTTACATGATTTGTGGGTTGACAATGATACACATCGAAGAAGTACACTAATATTTTTCATTTACACTATTCTATCCCTATTTTAAAATTCAAAGTCTTAGAAAGGTTTTACATCTCAATTTAATTCAAGGACATGTTGGCTCATTATCTGTATCGCATATCGGCATATCCAATACTGGCAACTTGAGACCTAGAAACAAAGCATTTTTTACTTTTTTTCTAGACACATACAGTGTAAAGAAAACATTGCAAACATAATAAGAAACTAGTTGGATGTGCCAATCCCAAAACTTTCTCCTATCTCATAAGTACATTTTAATATTAAACTAGTTGGATGTGCCAATCCCAAAACTTTCTTCCTTCTCATACATACATTTTAATATTAAAAAAATAGTTACTCATTTTAATGATTTAATAATTTTAATTCAATACCTTACCAACTTTGATTTTCATCTTAAATTTCTGCTTCAATCAATTAATCGGAGTAAAAACGAATTTCCGTCTCTGCACGAGCCGATGGACAATAGAATGATAAGCAGATTTTTTTTTTTTTTTTTTTTTTTTTTTTTTAAATTCAGGGAGGACCTATTTGCCTTACCAAAAAATAATCATATACAAAATGTTTAGTTCAGTTCTAGAACTAACTTCATACACTTTTATGTGGTGCAATATTGAAAATAGCATAAAATTCGGTATTGCAGCGCCCCCTTCCGGCGGATTTTTTTCAGATTCAGGGCGATCTAACTACCCATAGCCATACACTTTCACAAAAAGTTTCGTTCAATTCGATGCATAACTTCATGTTCTTTTGGTCGGTAAAATATTGAAAATGGCACAAAAATGGCGATTGCAGCACCCCCTTCCGGCGGATTTTTTTCAAATTCAGAGAGGACCAACTAGCCATAGTCATACACATACACAAAAAATTTGGTTCAGTTCGATGCATAACTTCATATACTTTTGGTCGGTACAATATTGAAAATGGCACAAAAATGGCGATTGCAGCGCCCCCTTCCGGCGGATTATTTTCAAATTCAGGGCGGACCAACTAGCCATAGTCATACACATACACAAAAAATTTGGTTCAATTCGATGCATAACTTCATATACTTTTGGTCGGTACAATATTGAAAATGGCACAAAAATCGCGATTGCATCGCCCTCTTCCGGCGGATTTTTTTCAAATTCAGGGAGGACCAACTAGCCATAGTCATACACATACACAAAAAATTTGGTTCAATTCGATACATAACTTCATATACTTTTGGTCGGTACAATATTGAAAATGGCACAAAAATCGCGATTGCAGCGACCCCTTCCGGCGGAATATTTCAAAACTGAAGGAGGACCTGCTTGCCACAGCCAAAAACATTCACGAAAAATTTGGTTCAATTCTATGCATAACTTCATACACTTTTTGATGGTAGAATGGCGACATACAGACACACAGACACACGGACACACGGACAGACAGACATTTTGTAAAAACATGTTTTTTGGAATCTCTGACCCTTAAAACGTGTAAATCCGTCGAAAACCGGAAGTCGAAAAAAATTTCGATTACAATACTTTCTTCTATTGAAGATAGAAGAAAGTAAAAATAGCTACACATGTTAATTCTTTAATAATTTTAATTCAATACTATACCAACTTTTATTTTCATCTTAGATTTCTGCTTCAATCAATTAATCGACGTAAAAACGAGTTTCTGTCTCTGCACGAGCCAATGGACAATAGAATGATAGACAGATTTTTTTTTACAAATTCAGGGAGGACCTACTTGCCATACCAAAAAATAATCATACACAAAAATTTTAGTTCAGTTTTAGGCAAAGTTCATACACTTTTAAGTGGTGCAATATTGAAAATGCTATAAATCGGTATTGCAGCGGTTTTTTTTTCAAATTCAGAGAGGACCAACTAACAATAGCCAAACATTTACACAAAAAATTTCGTTCAATTTGATGCATAATTTCATACACTTTTGGTCGGTACAATATTGAAAACGTAACAAAAATCGCGATTGCAGCGCCCCCTTCCGGCGGATTTTTTTCAAATTTAGGGAAAATCAACTAGCCATAGCCATACACTTACACAAAAAATCTGGTTCAATTCAATGCATAACTTCATACTCTTTTGGTCGGTACAATATTGCAAATGGCACAAAAATCGCGATTGCAGCGCCCTCTTCCTTCGGAATATTTCAAAATTGAAGGAGGACCTGCTTGCCACAACCAAAAACATTCACAAAAAATTTGGTTCAATTATATGCATATCTTCATACACTTTTTGATGGTAGAATGGCGACATACGGACACACGCATAGACATACACACAGACAGACACACGGAAAAACAGACATTTTGTAAAAACATGTTTTTTGGAATCTCTGACCCCTAAAACGTGTAAATCCGTGGAAAACCGGAAGTTGAAAAAAAATTCAATTACAAACTTTCTTCTATTGAAGATAGAAGAAAGCAAAAATGTATATGAACTTTTAATAAAAAATTACGTTTTGAGGTCTGTTATTGTTGATTTTACAACGATTTTTCTTGCAGGTGCATATGTACATGTATAAGTTTAAGTTTTCGTATGTTTTCAGGTCTTCAGTGAATGTCTTTTAGGGTTTCATTCATCTGACACATTTTAAATGCCATTTTTTTCTGAGCATTGAGCATTTTCCTGAGAATTGATGTACATAATATTATTTCTTAATATTAAATATCTGTAAAAAGTGAAAAATTCAGGGACAGGAGAGGGTCGTCCGAGGAGGGGCTATTTTCTAAATTTTGTTAAGTTTGGGAAAACTAAAGAATCGATCATTTTAAACTTTGACATATAGTTTATAACACATAATAAGAATAAAGTTTTTTGAAAGAGATATTAAATGGAACTCTCTGTACGATCTATGATCCGACTTATCTACTTTTTACCTTCTTCTATCTTCAAAGAAGGAAGTATTGTAATCGAAATTTTTTCGACTTCCCGTTTTTGACGGATTTACATGTTTTAGATGTCAGAGATTCCAAAAAACTTGTTTTTACAAAATGTCTGTCTGTTCGTGTGTGTGTCTGTGTGTCGCGATTTTACCATTAAAATGTGTATGAAGATATGCATAGAATTGAACCAAATTTTTTGTGAATGTTTTTGGCTGTAGCAAGCAGGCACTCCTTCAATTTTGAAATATTCCGCCGGAAGAGGGCGCTGAAATAATAATTTTTGTGCCATTTTCAATATTGTACCGACTAAAAGTGTATGAAGCTATGCTTCGAACTGAACCAAATTTTTTGCGTAAGTCTATAGCTATGGCTAGTTGATCCTCCCTGAATTAAAAAAAAAAAAAACCGTCGTACGAGGGCTCTGCAATAGCGATTTTTATGCCATTTTCAATATTGTACAGGCTAAAAGTGCATGAAGTTATGCATTGATTTGAACGAAATTTTTCGTATAGGTGTTTGGCTATGGTCAGCAGACCCTCCCTGAATTTGAAAAAAATCCACCGAAAGGGGACGCTGCAATAGCGATTTTTGTGCCGTTTTCAACATTTTACCACAGAAAAGTGTATGAAGTTATGCATAGAATTAAATGAAATTTTTTGTATAAGTGTTTGGCTATGGTCAGCAATAATCGGTATGGTCGGAATTTGAAAAAAATCTGCCTATCGTTTTTTCTGTTCATCAGCTCGTGCAGATACAGAAACTCGTTTTTACTCCGATTTCTTAATTGACTGAAGCAGAAGTTTAAGATGAAAATCATAGTTGGTAGGGTATTGAATTAATAATATTAACGTATTAACATGTGTAACTAAATTTTGAAATATTAAAATGTGCATATCAAAATCATCTTCTCTTCAAATTTAACAAATATGATCAATTGAACAAATTTTAATAATTTTTTAAAAAATTGTTATAAATTTTCATAAATTATTTGCAAATAAATGAATACGATTTACAAATTACAAGTGAATATGAATTTATTTTTGTTTTATCAGTTTAAAATTTAAATTGAGAAACAATTAAAAGAAAAAAAAGTTCCCATGAGCTTCTTCTCCTCTAATGAGTAAACGAAATGCGTATAAGAGAATTTTAAAGGAAATTACCATTTCCAAGCTAACACATATATAATTGAGATACCTTTTAGATATTAAAAATACTTAAATGTTTATGATACTGTTTAATATTTAGTGTTGGGCTATTCTATAAAAAATGGATAAAATGTCATGCACATGACACTTACAAAAATACCCACATCTATTAACTTAGAAGATGATAAAATATAAACCATGCATTAAAAATAACAAAAAATCTTACATTTTTATATTAGCAGATTTACTTTAATTTCAAGATACAATAGCATTGTTAAAATAGCAGAAATATGTAGAAAAGCTGTTTCACACGTGTTATGGAATGGTCCCTTAGTAGGTTTTAAATTATCCACATTTGTCCGTTTTTAAAAAAAATTTAAAATATTGATAATTTAATCCCCAGACGTAAGTAATCTGCCCGTTAACCCTCTCCGGCGCACTACTCTTTAAAGTTGGAATTTAAAGGGGAAAAAAATTAGGCAATCTATTTAGGCCTAGAGGAGTACACAGGTATTGTTTTGTAAAGATTGCACTAACCATTTTAATTATACAGCTGTTGCCGAAGTGGTAACCTCCCATAAGTAACGCATTGATAAGCGCAATGAGAAGAGCATTGCTGTAAAGCGCGTATTACAGTAAAACATTTTACCTATAATTTAAAAACAGTAGAGTTTGATCTATGTGATGCTGCTATCTAGAACTCATAAGAAATATTTAAAGTAGCCATTAGAGTAGTTTTTGAAATATTCACGGAGTTTTTGGGTCTCTAAACAGGGGGAACTTTAGGTGTTGCCCACCCGGCAACACTGCGCGTTAAGGGGTTAAGTGGACAATGGACCTTTATTTGAGCAAAATCGTAGCAAAAAAAAAGGTCTATTTCTATGGTATAATAGAACCAAAACAGTTTTTTCTTATTAAAATATAATTTATGAAGGTTTTAAGAAGTAAATGATAAAGGTAAGTGTATTTATATACTTTAATCTGTTTTTCTCAGAACTAATTTTGCAGCGTTTTTAGATTTTTGAAATGCTTCTTGCGACGTAATTTTTTATCAATATTTATGAGATTGATAAGGATGTATCCTGATATTATTTAGAAAAAAATTGTGAAAGCTTTCTAAAATTCGTCTTCATTAAGTTAGTCAAATTTAATTTTTTACTTATTAAAAGGCAAAATTTTGATGAAAATCGATATGGAATTTAGAAAAAAATCTGTAAAATATTAACTGTTCAAGAGATTAAAAAAATCTTACACAAATTCGTTTATAATAGAGTTTTAAGTGATAAAAATGCAAAAGCAAGAAAATATCTCAAAAATTAAAACAAGCATTTTAAAATTTCGTTTAAAAATTTAATTTTTTTTAAATTTAAAAATTTAGTAAGATTGGAGGTTTGTTTGAAGGTGTTCTATACGCTTTTGGTGAAATGTATATATGCACAAAATTTCATATTGCTATGATGAAAAAAAAAATTAACGTCCACCGTCCCCTTAAGGGCCGTTATTCCATGAAAAACAAAAAAGTGTACTGTGTATCACACTTACTTAAATACCAATATCTATAAACATACGTTGTTAAAATATGAACTACACATTAAAAATAACAAAAAACCCTAGATTTTCATATTCACATAGCTCTTTAAATTTGAGGATAAATAGCGTTTTTTTTAAAAAAAGCAGAATATCTGTACCACAGAGTCCCTATTTAGAATACACTGGTGTCCAAAAGTTAAGCATAATTCGTAAAGTGCTAAAATAATGGAGTAAATATTCATAAAATTATTCAAAATTACTTGCGGAGATTAATTGGTTGAAGAAGAAACATAGGGCTTATGCAAAACTTTTCAGTCGACTACGTCATGCGCAAAATACCTGCGCATGTCGGAACACTTATAAGACGGTTCGCGCGGTATAGGCAGTTCAGACGAATTTTGTACAACTGATGTGCCAACAAACATTTTTACGATCAAATAGGATTAATAATGGCACAAAGACGCCAACTGGACATGTTTGCGAAGGAAAGAATTGTTAGAATTTTGGAATCCGGACGATCACAAACCGAAGTGTTTCAAATTCTGAACGTGGACCAGTCTGTGATCTCAAGACTATGGCAGAGGTTTCAAAGTACGGGAGATGTTACCTGACAACCAGTACCTGGTCACCCAAGAGTTACAACCCATCGCCAAGACAGATATCTGGTAATAAGTGCGCGACGTCAGAAGGGCAGTACTACCAGAGAACTGTGTTCCGCGCTCACAGTCGCCACAGGAACATAAATTTCGAGACAAACTATTTACAAGAGATTCAATCATGCTGGCCTGTATGCCAGAAGACTAGTAGTTTGCATTCCTGTCATGTCTCGTTTAAACTGGAGTTTGAAACATCAACATTGGAGTGAGGGAGAGTGGGCCAATTTGATGTTCAGTGACGAGTCCCGATTTAGACTGAGGAGTGATTATCGTCGGGTAACGATATGGAGAAAATGTGGAACACGTTTTGAACCAAGAAACATAATGGAAATGTATCTTTTTCCATCAAGGGGACTAATGGTATGCACAGGCATCATGTTGGATGGCCGCACAGACCTCCATATCTTTGACACGGGGTCTGTGACAGGTAAAAGATACAGAGTCGAAGTTCTTGAGCCTTATGTTCGCCTGTTTCGAGGTTTTGTCGGTCCTGACTTCATATTCATGGATGATAATGCGCCTTGTCACTGTGCGTTACTGGTTGACGACTTCCTTGAAACGGAAAACATCCAGCACATGTCGTGGCCTGCGAACTCCCCGGATTTAAATCCTATCGAGCATATATGGGATATGCTCGGGAGGTAACTTCCAGCCCTTTCGCACCCACCACGCTCCGTTCCAAAACTGAAAGGAGCTCACAAAGAAGCTTTTAACTGTTTAAACCTACAACTCATTCATAATCTCATAGCAGGTATGGGAAATCGCTGTGCAGCGTGCCTGGCTATCAGAGGTGACCGCACATCTTATTAAACTACAGCATCACTATTTTATTTAAAGTTGTCTTTCATTTTTCCTTTAAAGTGTGAACCCTTGCTATGCTCAGTTTTCTTTCAAACTGCTACTTTGGATAATAAAAGTAAATATTATCGTTCTATTGAATTGTTTCCTTACTTTATAACCGTTTTACACTCGCATATCACGTTTCACCACATTCCGATTAACATTTATTTCATTACTTACTTAATTACCAATTATGCTTAACTTTTGGACACCAGTGTATCTGTCACATGACATGTATTGGCCCAGTTGAAATTGTTAACCCTTTGCACTTAAGAGGTGACTCCCACTCACCACTAGTGTTGTCAGGTGTCCCTCATAAATCGAGACGCCAAATGCTTCGGACACCACTAATATCTAAAAGTTTATTTCGCCATTTTTTATCATAAATTATTCGGCCATTAATTTAGGTGAAGAAAATTAATTTAAAATACTGGTGTCCAAAGCATTTGGAGCACCCATTTACGCGGGACACTAGAGGTCAGTGAGAATCACCGCTGGGGTGCAAAAAAGTTAAAGGAGGTATTGTGTAATAATTGTTTGTAAAAATACATTCCAATGTTCGTGGAATCCTAGAAACAACCTGACTATTTCACTTTAAAAATTTATCTCTACGATATAAAAACTAAAGACGTTCATTATATCATCAAACTCGCTCTTTGGTATCTCTAAGTTTGAGGCATATGATTTTAAGAAATAGGGAACAGAATGAAAGTAAATAGATGTAATACCGTAGAAAAAGACATGAAATTTCGTATTTTAATTTCTTATTTAAAAAACGTAAAATCTTTCCACAAAATAATAAAAATTATTGTATTCCCCGGAGAAGTCAAGTGACTAAATTTTCAACACAGTATCCTGTTTTTCAGATGTCTCATATGACAACAACAGTACATTTTTTGATTAATTATCTTCCTTTTTGATTGATTGCTACACAATATTTCACTGTATTCATCACAATATTGGTCCATTCATTCGCTCGGTCATTTGTACTATTCCTGATTTCTTTGCCTGTCTTTTAGACAGAGACATGACACGGGCTGTCACAATGGAAACAGAAATGCTGTTACAAAACTTTTGATTAACAACTATCACGGGATGTTGGATCCCTGACTTCTGGACCCATGAGTATCTCATGAGAAAAAACCCATATTGTAACTTATAACATTGCATTAATGACATGGTTTAACGAAGTGTTTCTCTGATTAGTAATGGTATCACTGCAAGGTTTTTAGATATGTATTGCTAAAGCGTCGAAATCGCATGAAACATGCATGAACTAAGTTTTCCATCAATAGTGTGTATTAAGTTACTAAATTTAGTAAATTTCGTTTGGGAAGATTGAATATGGATGTAACGCTGAGCCATGTATGATAAAACAAAAGATAAATTTCGTGATCATGTATGTAATATAACGCTACATATGATGAAGAAAAGATGAAAAGATAAATTTCGTGTTCATGTAAGTCCTGCATCACAGACACGGGGAAATTTCACACCTGAGTACTTTTTTTTTCTTTTCTTTTTTTTTTCCCTTCAAAATAGTTTTTATGTGACCATAACGACTTATAATTTTGGAGATTGTAGTATTACATTGGTGCAGATTGATATAGACTGCTAGAGAAAACAAAAGTGATAAAACGAGTTTTGAAATTCACGTCCTCAACTACATTTTTACATATGTTTTATTTTGTAAGTAAATGAAGCTGTTTCTTTTCATGATTTCATTTCAAAAAGGTGTGTTATTTTGATAAGCTTTTATTTTACTTATAACGTTCATATGTAGTTTTTCAAGTTCAAAATTTTATTCAAATTTTAACTCACTTCCAAATATCTGATCGAGGTTCAATTCGCATATTTATTTATATCCAATGACAATGTAATAGTAATACGATTTTAGGTGCGTACAATTAATTTATTTTATACGACTACACCAAATTCTATTGGTTTAAGTAGTCTAATAGTATTTTAAATATATATCATTTTGTAACGAATTGTGATTATTGCTTTTCATAATTTGATTTAACAAAATTTCTGTTATTTTTTCACTTACATTTTTAGTACAAGTTGTATAGTTTAGTTTAATATTTAAACATCAACATAAATTTAAAAATAATATCGTAAAATTTATTTTACTCTCAATGATTAATGTTAAATTTTATGTATGACGTTCATTTTTATTTCTAGTAAATTTGCGACTGATCCCTGTTTTGCAGCAAAAAAGATGCTTCAACTTTAAACAGCTATTACTCGATCACTCTTAATCGCAGAGGAGTGGGACTTTTTTTGTCTTAATTTTCGTAATTTTTAATAAAATTTTCTTTTGACCTATTTCGCTTAAAAAATACTTATTCACCTTTTTCAAAGCATTTTTTGCAACTGGAAGTATATGTCTATGACTAACGGTTTAGAAATTAACCATTGACCACCGTTGACAGTGGACACGCTGTAAATATGTTAATCAACCGTTTTCAATTCACTGCTGAATAAGTTCCAATGTTTCTTGTCTAGTTCTTTCGTCACCCAATTAACACCGGCCACTTTTCTGAAGTCGTCACTCCATCTTACTTGAGGTCCTTTTTTTTAAAAACCATTTTACATCTCTATATGGTTTTTGTGCTCCACATATTTCTTGTCTTTTTGCAATGTGTTCAGTCCATTTCCATTTTAGCCGTTTAATTATTTCAATTGATATCAAAAACTTCTAACTTCTTATCAAGATTATTCTTTTTTTCTCTCTGTATATGATAGTGAAACAATTAAATAGTTAGATTGCTATTTAAGTTTTTCTTGTTACATAATAAATGATAGTTTTTTTTTTTTTTTTTTTTTTTTTCGAAAATATAAATTATTTTCACCTAATAATAATAATAAAAAAAATTGTCACTATCACATTTTTACCCTAATAATAGCCATAAATTCATTGTTTTTACTTGTGGTAATTAAATACTATTATCGGTATATAGTGCACTAAACGTGGTTTGTATTAAAAAAAAAAAAAAAAAAAAAAAAAAAAAACATATTTCTTAATTAAGTTTTTTTTTTTTTTTTTTTTTTTTTCTTCAGAGCTTTCTGACAAATTTAGACATAAACAGTTTTGATGAGTACATCTTACACCAATCCCTGAAAATAGCCTTAGCAATTATTATCTTAACAAATTTTATGAGCTTCATCCCAATTAAACTATTGGTATAGGAGATACAAATACGGATAAAATCTCCATACAGCAGATATATCTTGAAAGTTTTTAAATACTAAAAACGGCACACAGTGTACAAAAACAAAGACTTTATAAAAAATATTAAATACATTTCTGAATTAAGCTTTTAAAAAAGAAATTCATGTAGAGCTTCCTGACAAATTTAGACATAAACAGCTTTGATGATTAGATCTTACATCAATCCCTGAAAATATTATTTTAACAAATTTTACGAGCTTCATCCCAATTAAACTATTGATATAGGAGATACATATAATGGATAAAATCTCCATATAACAGATATATCCTGAAAGCACTTAAACACTACTAACAGAACGCAGTGTACAAAAACATAGACTTTATAAAAAATATGTATATAAATACATTTTTTAATTAAACTAAAAAAAAAAAAAAAAAAAAAAAAAAAAAAAAAAAAAAAAATCCGAGCTTTTAGTTAAATTTAGACATAAACAGCTTTGATGGGTACATCTTACATCAATCCCTGAAAATAGCCTTAGCAATTATTATTTTAACAAATTTTACGAGCTTCATCCCAATTAAACTATTGATATAGGAGATACAAATAATGGATAAAATCTCCATACAGCAGATATATCCTGAAAGTACTTAAGCACCAACAAGTCCAGGACATCAATATTATTCGGAAAGACAGAAAAAGACGTACAGCTCTAATTTTCAGACGTCATTCTGTTAAAAAATATTGGATTAACCGATATCCAAATTAAAATTTGTCACACTTTCTGCGATTAATTTGCCATTACGGCAACCCTCACTCAATCTACGAGGAGAGGAATGGACAGTAATTCCAAAACACGCGGATTATTGGATTTGGTGGAGAAAAAGAGAGGGTAAGAGAGAGAGAGTCTTGGAAAAAGAAGGGGGGGGGGTATAGAATAGTAAAGAGAAAGAGAGAGAGAGAGAGAGATGCGGAGAAAAGAGGGAAACCTAACGCGTCATTGTTTAACACTGAGTGTCTCCTCCCCAATCCATATTTATTTCACGTTCTTGTTTGATTCCGCAGGATGCAACAGCAGTCGATTTTCTGACTGGGAAGTAGAAGTTGTAGTTTGTGAGTGAGTTTTTTAGATTTTTGGTTTATTTTTTTATCAGGTAGAGAGATAGAAACGATAGACAGACAGTTGGAAAGAGCAGGAGAATTCTGAGGAGCAGAGATCGGATAATCAAGAATGATAAAGCAAGGACTGACCTGAAAGACGAGTACTTTTGATTAATGAAAATTAATTTCTTATAAATTAGGCTATTAAGCTCTCAAGCTAAGGAAATTATTTGTTATTTAGGATACATTATCGCCTTACCATATCATATTATTTGATTCCAAACACAAAGAATTATCTCTCCCTCTTTCTCTCTCTATAAATATACATAAAATCCTTATAACCAACACAAATTCTCGCTCTATTTTTTGAGTCTATTTTTATTGTCCACCTCTTCGCTAACTAAAATAACTGATATATATATATATATATATATACATACTCTGTAGATCTAGATAGATATAAAACCATTGTAAACCAATACAAATGGTCGTCTACAATTATGATAATTTTTTTTTTTTTTTTTTTTTTTTTTTTTTTTTTTTTTTTTCTGAGCAAATTTTAAGTCATTTGATCATATCAAGCGATACAAGTTTTTAAAAATTCAGTGAACACTGTATATCATAAAGATATTAGAAATATTTGAAAAAAAAGAAGTATGTGTGGAACCAAAGCAGAATCGTATTATTATATTCAATGGTGTGCCGTATTTCTGATTCCTTGACTCGCTTGTTATTGTTTTTTTTTTCTTTGTAGAAAATAAAACTTCATTTTTTATCTGCATCATCACAATTGTAGATGATCATTTGTATTGCTTTATAATGGTTTTATATCTATATAGTATGTATAATATATATTATATATATCAGTTATTATCAGTTAACAAAGAACTAAACAATAAAAACTAAATTAATTTCATTTCCATTCCGAGAATTTTCGATCACACTGCACAAGTTCACGCGTTCTATTTAGTATGTCCGACAGTGGAATAAAATGCGAGACTTTCGATGACTTCAATTTTTACAATTTCATTAAAAACTTTGTATAGATTATATTTAAGATTATTTTACAATTCCACATTTGCTTTTTCCTTTTATGTATTAAACAGAAGAGACATTATTTAAGAATATTGCCAAAAAAAATAGATTTATTTGTGTATCCAATGCAAATAAATAAAACAATGTTTCAAGTAGAAAACTCAAATTTTGAAAAAATGCAAACAGCTATATATATATATATATATAATATATTTTTCCCCAGCGTCATTCAGTGACATTGAATTTTTTTGTTTCAACATTTGTTTGACGATACCCTTTTTTTTTTTTTTTTTTTCTTTAATCCGTACATGAATTGAGAAAAGAAATGGAGTGAAATATTTCACTTCTTTTTCAGGAGGAGAAAACTAAAGAGAGTATTTTCTCAAAATTGCCTCCAAAAAAAGGAAAATTCCTGTCACTCTTTCAAAGAATGAACTTTTCACTCTTTCCAATTTTAGAGTGTAAATAGTTTCACGAGTTAAAAGTTTTTTCTGAGCCATATAACAGCTTGAATAAATATACAAGGCTCATTCAATAAACAGTCAAAATAGTTGCGAAAAGTTTTAAAATACAAACATCACTTATAAAAAAAGAAAAAAAAATGTGTCAAAAGTAATGTGCAAAATGCATTTAAGGATAATTAATTTCAGATTCTGAAATGAGTTTGCACTTTTGGTTGCATTTTTTTAAATTCAACAACAACAACAACAACAACAACAAAAACAATAATAATAATAATAATAATAATAATAATAATAATAATAACATTAAACTTTATTTTTAATGCGGTGCTCCAATCCAAACTGTTTAGCTGGTGACTCATTTTTTAATTCATTTTTTTCGCAAACTCATCCAGTTGGCAGGTTCTCTTATTCAGTAACTGCATAATGTGCCGTATTTATTGCATTTTTGAATAAAGGCTGAATATATTTCAAAAAATGCTTTTAAAGTGTGCGTTTTGAACCGAATTTCTTGAAGCACTAGTGTTGGAAACGAAAAAAAAAATAGTCTTATTCAGAAAATAATTGTTTATAAATCAATCTCTAATTAATTGAAGGAAAAATAAAAACATAGGTTGCTTATAAAACTTTTGAAAAAATCACGTCAGCAAGTTTCATTTTTTTTTATTTTTTAAAAATGTGTCTGAAATTTCATGTTTTTAAGCGCATGAAAATAATTTAATACCACCTAAAATAATTTCTTAAAACAGTATTTGAAGTTTAATTTGCTTTTAGGTTTTAATTTTATTTTTGTGAAAGACTTTTCGGAAAAAAAATTAATTATTATTATTATTATTATTATTAGAACAGATTTAAGGATATGAAGTATGTTTTGATATTTAAACGCGCATTTCTATTCGAGAGAAAATGTATGTTTATACAAATGCGCGGCGCCATCGTAAACTTTATCGAGATATTTTAAAACTACTCGGACATTCCAAAAGCAAATATCATTTTGATCTTAACGGTTGACGTCGTAAAACTATGAAGTTTTATGTTTGATGAAGATGTATTAACACGTGCTATGTTGTAAAGCATCGACCAGCAGGACAGTTGAACATGTGACTTTTTTATAATTTTCTTTTGAGCAAAACGGGTTAAAAATAGACTTCTATTTTTCTTAATAAAGTTATATTTCTGTTAATCACTTAACAGTTTTGCCCTTACGATGAACGGGCAAGAAGAGTTTCCTCTCTCCATTAAATAAAGCTTTGGATACCATTAATTTTTAACTATAATTTTCGCTCTACTTACAAAAACTTCTCAATAAAATCAAGCGAAAATTATAGTTCGAAAAAAGCGTTGAGTAACGTTTAGTTTATTGCGTCAAGAAAAAATAAGTATTAAGAGTATAATATTAAAAAGAAATATTTTTTTATAAACTAATGAATTTAAATTAAGAAAAACAGAGATTGCTTTTACAATTTATATAATATTGCATTACAATTTATTCTTTTTAACACATTTGAAAATTGTTTATGCATTCGGTTTTTCTGGCCATCTGTATTGTATAGAGGTCTCTACACTAATGAGGATTATCGTGGCATGTTTGGTACTGAAAATAAAATGTTTAGCATTTATACTTTGTTTACAGCGATATTCAAAAGAATCTAATTACTTTACGGTACTAACAATTTTAAAACAATATTTCTTTAATATGGTCTTGACACTTTTACGGTTATGACTGTAAATGCGGAAATCTGGTTTTCGAATTTGCAACGCGTTTTCTAAAATTTTACTTAAGTAAATTTTTTACCTTATTAAGTGAGAAATTTTGATAAAGTATTCCGGAAATTTTGGAAAGTGTTTCATAAACTATGCTTCAAGCATAATTTTTCTTTATTGTTATTTAATTAATTTGAGGAATGTAAAAACATGTTTGGGACATTTTATTAATCACTATTTTAACGTAAGTTTTGCAAAATACTTTTGATAAAAGTTTCACGTTTTATGTTGAAACAGCTTCAAATTTGTAATCGGTTTTATTTATTCACCGTTGGGCTGTTTTACATACTTACTTGTATTAGATAGAATATAAAAATAGTTACAGATGTGCGGAATTCTATCAAACGTTGCACAACATTTTAAAGTTGATCGAGCATTCCAAAAACAAGTATAATATTGATCTTAATATTGACGTAATGATATGAGAGTATCATATTTGAAAACGAAATAAAAAAATTTGAATCAAAAACGAAATCTGCAAAAGCACGATTTATGTTGCGAAACAACAGCAAATATCATACTTAATCAGGCGTATTTATTTCAAGGGGAAAAAAAAAAAAAAGAACTCGGAAAAAAATTACACTGTATCATTTATACGTTAAAATAATTTAAAATATTCGATATAAAAGACAAATAAGGAAAATAATTTTTTATCATTATTATTAACAGTATTATGTATTTTCTAATTTTTCTTTTAATTAGAAGTATCATTACAAGCTAAACTAAACTTGCTTTATCAGTATTATGTATTTTCTTACATTTTTTATTTATATTTTTATTAGTAATATCATTACAAGCTAACTAAATCTACATTATAATATTGCGTATTTAGATATAGTATACACTATAAGCATTAAGTATTAATATTACTAAGAATTTTAGTTTTCAATTCTCTCAATAAATGCTTCTTTCAGTTAGTTTTATACAATAGTTGGCCAGTGACGTCGGAGGTAATTTATCTTTATTTGAATATAATTTCAGATTTTAATCATTTGATGTTATATAGTAAGCGATTCGTGTTTCTCATTCAATTTCCCCGAGTGAAAGGCTTTTCATTGTCTTATAATTTTCATTAACAATTAAAGTACAGAAAATAGCCTATTAACCACTTTTAATCAATTTTTTTTCTTTAAATCATAAATTGCGAGAGTCTTTAATTGTTTTTATTGGCAATGCTTAAAACAGAAAGTTATGTAAGACAATAAAATACAATCTAAGTGTAAGCACAAAAAATCGAGGGCGAAAGAAAGAAAGAATAAAAAACTATTAAAAAATTCTAGAGGGTGGTTCTTTTCCTGTTCCCCAACTGCAAAGGGAGAGGAGATATCTAAAATAAATAATAAAATAGGGTCTAAAAAATCCCAGATGTTTTTGCGGCTACACTGCGGCTGATATAGCGGGCTCTATTGACACGTGACCGGCAAACCCATATCGCGAGTAATTACGTGTGAAAATTTCTGACAACAATAAAGTTGCCAACCTACCTTTTTTAAAACTATTGTCCGAGCTCAGGCGATGACAAATGGTTGTTTCTGAGTGGTCAAAAGCCACGTGCTTCACTTCATACGGTTTACAGTGAATACGCATAATAAAATATAAACTCTTAGTCGCTTTTTTACCTCCGTCCTGCAAAGGCGTTTCTTGCTTCCTGCATTCGTATTAAGTCTTTCAGAGAACTTTAAGCATGACAATGTGATGCCGTAGACTGTAGGGGGACACGACAAAAGATGGAAATTTTATACTACAATCATTCAATATTATGTTCTTTATGTATATTAAATGTTGAACATTTCATTTATCAAGTACTGTATACTTGTAAACAGGAGTATGCTTGCTTAGAGGGTGGAAGGAGTTGAAAAGGGAGAAAACAGCACAAAAAATGAAAAAATATTAAAATTATTATGGCAAAAATTAATTTGCAGTGTGTATAATGATATGTTATTTATATCAAAATCGGATTTATATAAAAATACTAAAATTAAAATGCTATCTCATTTTCTTTTTCTAAAAGTTTTTATGGTATTTTTTCCCAATTTAAAATTATATGGTTTAATTATAATTATCAAGTAGATGAAACAGATATTTATTTAAAAAAAATGTCTGAAAAATAAAGAAGATAATATTTATATTTGTTCATAAGCCTCAAAAATATAGCTTGAAATTTTGAAAATTACTGTCGATAAAATAAAATCTGTACACTGTAAAAAATATCTGTTAATATACACAAAGTTTTCCGCAAAATTTCACAGAATAGTTTTATTTTTCCGAGAAAACAGTACAATTTCCATATTTGAGATTTTGAGATTATAAATCCGTATAAATCCAGTAAGTTTTCCGTCAATTTTCCGGAAACAGTGCAAGTTCCGTAATAAAACAGCACAAGTTCCGTAATAAAACAGTACAAGTTCCGTATTAAAACAGTACGAGTTCCGTGAATGTTGCTCTGTTAGGAAGGCTAAGTAATTATTGTAATACTTGTCTTACGGGGATATTATTTTCAATGAAACTTCTATATATTAGCTAAATATGGTTTCATCCTGAATTCATTTCAATCGTTCCCAAATATTTACTAAAAAGTTTTGATCTTAAATTGGTATTTTTAACCAATAAGCGTCATGGCGCCACTATATCAGGAACAGGAAAACATTATAGCGAGATGTTTCTTAAACAATTAGCCATAATATTTCTTTATGTTTTAATAGTAAAAAGCTAACATATTTTAACAATATTAAAAAAAAAATAATGAAAATAATAACAAAACTTTATTAATTCTTTTTAAGTTTGAGATAGTTTAAAAGGAAAGTTAATTTATTTTTCATTATGATTTTAAAATAAAGTTCAGTTTATTTATATCATATTCTTTAAAATGTGCGTAGTATATTTTAAAGTGAAAAAAAAACTACTTTTAATTTTAAGATCTATATATATTTATTTATCTATTCAAATTAAGAAGTTCGCACATAAAATTTAAAACATATTTAAATATATTACCGAAATTATTATAATTTTGGCGATTACCTAAGTTCTAAAAACAATAAATGAAATTTATTTTAATAACCCGAGGTAATTATCTTTATTGAGATTACAGTAAATCGTCTTACAAATAATTTGTTAAAATACATGTTTTTTTAAGTATGTTAGAATACTTTCAAAAATAAATAAATAAAAATAATATTACAATAAAATTTTAAAACTATTCCAAAAAAGAAGGAAACAAAATTCTATAACACATTCTTTTATGCATGTAATATTTTAAAGGCTAAAATTTATTTTTTATAAAGCTAAAATTAAAAAGCTAAATATTCGAAATTATGGAAAGGAAATCTGTAAAACATTTAGAACTGTCCATTCAATAGAAAAATATCTCTACAAAAATAAACCCGCGTTCAAAATGTTGTCTTTGCTTTATGAAATGCATCTGAAATAAGTAAAGGTATTTAAAAGCCTGGTTTGTGTAAACCTGGCGTAACGGTATTACACTGCCAACTATGACAGATGAGTTCTCTGGTACTATATTTATTTAGTAAAAATTTTAAATTATAGTTTTTTTTTTTTTTTTTTTTTTTTTTTTTTTTTTTTTTTTTACCAAAAACACTGCAGATGAGTTTAATTGTATGTTGAGTTTTTTTTACAAATGTTTATTATCACTTTCCAGCATACCTGGAAAATGTTTGAGTTGGATTTGCCGCTCCGACTGCCATCTGAGCTCTAATATGCGTAAATATACTCGGATGCCCTTGCAAATGTCGTACTTTAACAAGGTTTATTGTAACATGTTCCGTATTGAAAAAGAAATGTGTAACATTATAACTCATTTACAGGGATACTCAAAAGAATTCCATTACATTACGGTCTATGAAGAAAAATATTTTGCAGTATCTTTTAATATTATACTATTTCACACATATTGAAATTAATATACACTAGCCTCCAACAGTTAAATAACAGTGATCCGAATGTTTTCGATTATACACGGTTTGTCAAATATCGACCCAAAATTCTTGTTAATTTGTTCTTTAAAATCGAGGATGTAAAAAACACATTTGACTTCATATTTGTCAGTGAAGATTTCGTTGTGGGGATAATTAGGGAACCAACAATAAATTTAATAATAAAGTAATGTTTACGAACCCCTAGGTAACAGAAAATGCTTAAAATAATCTATCACTATAGAAAATGACTCAGTCGGTCCTGCCTAATATTTTTCTGCATTTGTGTGATCATAACACGCATATTCATAGATGTGTTAGTGTTTCTGTGAGAAGTTCAAGTGTTTTAAATGTGTACTCGATAACTGCACCATAAAATACACTAATAAACTTTGTATTTAAATTAAATACAACTCTCTAAATGATACATATAACATAAATGTGATATTATAAACTCATTAAAAATCTACTTCACAAATCTATTCAAAACTTTACTGTTCCTTTTGGCCATGTTATTTTGAATCACCCTGTATGTATACAAAATCCTAATGAAACGATTTTATGAAATGACGGATTAATTGTATCTGTGTTAAATATGGGATTTGTAGAATGCTGACGGTAATGTAATTTTAGTATGTTGTTACAATCATGGGTAACACAAAATGTATTATAGTGTCATTGTTTTATTTTAACTTCTACGAAATTTATAGAAGTTACTACGTGTTACAGTGATATGATTTCCAGTTGAAAGTATGTGATGTAATATTCATAGTTCGTTTACAAGGCAACTCAAATCAATATAAATGAATTACACTTTAAATCATTAATGTTGGAAGAATTATTTTCTTTGACGTTTATTTTACTTATGATACTTTACGTATCATTATGTGTGTAACTGTGTTTACGAATAACGTTTCAAATGTATTTTAACTTCATTTAGCATGAACAAATTTCGCACATTGTCGTGTCTCTGACGCGAAATTGCATTACTAAAATGTTAAGATGGATATTTTTTTATGTTTACTGATCTAAAAGCCATATTCAAGATAAAATTAGAACAATTAAAACTTAAATTCCTTTTATTCGGATACAGCCCCTTAACAGGGAATATAAAAACCATTTTTTTAAGGATTTATTCTATGAAGTTTACTGGAGTTAAAGCGGAGAAAACAGGTTCATTTTTTTCCTTTTGTGTTTATAGAGTCCCCTGTGGGAAAATAAAGTAAGTAATTTAATTTTAAATAATATTCACCATTTATGTTTTAAAAAAACAAAGTCTCTGCCACTGTGAAGTATAAGTTTTTGTAAATTTTTCAGAATTTTTTTTACGCTGATAACCTTCTGGTGAAACATCTCAGAACTTAATCCTATTTTTTTTTAAAATGATTTTTTTCATAACAACCATACTAAAAATTAAAGTTAGATAATCCAGACCAGATTCAACACTCTACAGCGTTTTCTGCGAGAAAATAGAGTTACCGAATTTAAATGAAATTGATTTATCTTTTTAATAAATCTTCAGAATAAGCTGCTGCAACGGTCAAGTTTGTGTTTTGATAAAACCAATACAAATTTGAGTTGTGCCCAAAATCTTTGTGGTATCTATGTGAACCATCTTTATAATTTCTAACTATACAACAGATTTATTTTTCAATATTAACCCTTTCCGGTACAGAAAATTTCTGCTCGTAAAATGTTGAAATGATTGACTGACACCGGAATTTATATACAAACGACTTTTTTTAAAAATTAAAAATACGCTACTCAAAACTTTCATTGCAAAAACAACATTTTATTAAAATAATCTTGGTGCCTTTTATAAATTTCTAATTAAAATAAGGTGGTCCCGATGCGGTATCTCTGCGCTGTAAAGGGTTAATAGAATTTTGAACATTACCTAGTTACCGAAATTGGCAATTTCTTATTATAAATGGATCTATCAAACCGACTGGGAGGCACTGCTAGGCATTCCCATTGTTTATTTTTTTTTCAAACATTGTTAGAATTCTGAACATTGGCTAATTCCTGAATATAATTATTTAAAATAATAACTTAGTCTATCCAACCGACTTAAAGGCACAGTAAGACACCCCGAATTTATTCATTTATTTATTTGCATAAAAATATTTTTCCCGTTTCATTAACTAATTTTTATTTCATCTAACCCTTTTTCTACTAAGTATTTTAACACATATATATATATATTTGAGTGCAGATGGCTTGCTTTCCAGTTTCCCCTGTTATATCTCGACTTACTGGCCTTTCGCTTTGAACGGTTTCACAGCTTACTCGTGCCTTGACTGGAGAATCTCAAAGTTTAATTGCTCTCATGTATTCATTTCTTTCACTTCGTTTCTTCAAATATTCGTTTCTTTAACTGTCGCTATTGAAAATGCATGAGCCCATGAATGATCATTTTTAATCTATATTACAATATGACTACTCATATTCTTTAAAAATAAAAACTTTTTAATTGAAACAAGTCTTGCATTTTTATTGTAACGCTTTTTTCCCCTCATACAATTTTACTACAATGATAAATTAGTTTTATTGTTTGCCAATTCCTAATTCTATTAAGTTTTTTTTTTTTTTTTTTTTTTAAATCATAGGCTTTATAAAAATCATACAGAATTTACATAACATAAAGAGATATTGTCCCCATTTTCCTTTAGATATTTCATATACAGGGCGTGCAAAAAATCCGTAGGAACTTTAAAAATTCATAACAGCCGGAAAAATAACAGAAATGAAAAACGATTTTCAAAGTGAGCATCTATATGTCACGGGATTTTTTAAAGACAGTAATAAAAAATAACTCAAAAAAAGTTCGATAGATGGCGCTGTAAACGTTCAACTTCAGAGGAAATATGCAATCGAGACGGTTATAAGAATTTGTGCTGCTAATCGACAATTAATTTACAACTGAGAGCCATGTATTTGATCAAGGATAGCTCGGTGATTCCAGGTTCACGTAAAACAACTTCACCAGCAAAGCTTTATCCTTGGCATTCATTAGCCTTGATCAAGAACGCAGCTTTATCTGAAGCTTGAATTAATTGTGGATTAGCAACGCAAGCTTTTATAACCGTCTCAATTGCATATTTCCACCGAAGTCGAACGTTTTCAGTGCCATTTGTCGTAGTTATTTTTTATTTCTGTCTTTAAAAAAATCCTGTGACCTATAGATGCTAACCCTGCAAACCGTTTTTCATTCCAGTTATTTATCCGTCTGTTATGATTTTTTTAAATTTCTACGGACCTTTTGTCCACCAGATTTATCTTAAAGATTAAAGACCTGTGGTTTTAAGAAAAGTTATAGAAATATGCACAGTTTAATTAGTTTTCGAAATTTCGATGGACATAAATGCATTTAATTAAAATATAAACAAAATATGAAAATGCGTGCGAATATATGCTTACGTCATATAATTCCAACTCTAATTATCATCCCGTTCCGCTTCTCAAGAAATTAATTAATTAATTTAATTTAATAAGTTTTTACCATTTACACCAAGATATTTTTTGAATGGTACATTTAAATTTTGTAAAGTACTCTTAGAATAGACTTATAAATTTTTCTAAGTTGGATATTTTGTATTAACTTTTTGTATGACCATGTTGCAAATCTGCAACATACCCAAAAGCCAATAATATTTACAAATTAAGTTTTAAAACACGATTTTATTTGTTGTTCCTGTTTCCCAATACACCAGTTAATAATACAAATTGATGCGTAATTTTTTTTTTCCAAGCACCTTCGTCGTTCCAAGCCCAAGCTCGCACTCTGATTGGTTGTTGCTCTCGGCACTGTTTTCATGTAACTTGGCGATAATCATACTTGGCGTAGCGATACATGCTTCCGTCGAAGAGTTTGATTTTCTTCCGAACCGAGTACAAAGTAACTTTTCCCGTTTATTAATAAGTAAAGCATTAGCCATTTTATAAAATAACACAAGATAATAATACACAAGAGCACAAAATGAAGGAAGAATAAGAATGAGTAGGTTAGGTTTTAGGTTTACTCATTCACTTACGAGCGAAGTATCTTTCGCCAAGTATGGTTATCGCCAAGTTACGTGAAAACAGTGCCGAGAGCAACAACCAATCAGAGTGCGAGTTTGGGATTGGAACGACGAAGGTGCTTGGAAAAAAAATTTCGCCAAATTGATCATTAGAAATCTCAACAGACGATGACATTGAGTTAATTTGTCATACCAAAGTTTTGTTTATCATTTGGCAGGGTTGATATTGGAAAAATTGGCAAATTTTGTCGAATTAAAAAAGCTGGAGAAAGAAGGAATAATTTTTTTTTAATATAATTTTGTATACTTTAAAATTTTGTTTTAGAAAATGAACTGCATTTATGAGAAGTATATCAATTTATGTTTATTGTAGATGTGAAAAAAGCACCTTTTAGTCAACTATTATTTTAGTTTTATGTTCTAAATTTTTTAATTATTTTTTATATACTTAAAATGATGTATTCTAACATTTGAATCAATATTTTTTCAAATCCGAGTTATTAAGCAACAAAAGTAATTTTAAAACCAAAAAAATTTCTTAATGTTGTGCTTGTATAGCAGGTAATCATAGTTCAAAAAATTATCACCAAAATTTATATGAGTAAAATTTTCCTCATTTAACTCGTAAATTTTGAACAACTTGTACTTTTTGTTTCCTTTTCTTCAGAAGAAAGGAAACAGCTCTGATGATGTGGGGCAAGGAAAGCAGAGGAGGAGAAAACAGAATTCTAGACAAAGCTCTTGGTTTTTATTTATGGCCCTCTGACAAAGAAGGTTCTAGCCTCAAACGATAAAAGGACTGAATCTATTTGTATGAATGTCATAGAATGCATTTACAGAACCAGCTGCTGTCGCCGTTTTATTGACATTGAATAAATTGAAATACTGTAGAATAAATGCTAAAGAAGCAGAGGGAGAAATTAAGATTTTATATGCTGAAATAATGGCTTCGATAAACGACATTACAGAATAAGAATAACATGTAACGAAATACTATACTTCCTGGAAAATTTATAAATCATGCATTAAATTGCAGGTTAATCCTTTATTTACCGACGGTACTTATAAGTACCATTAAAATAACTTATTATAAAATTCTTTTAATACGTCAGTTAGTTGTAATACTGTTTAGAACGGGTTAGAGATACATTACTTTATCTTGTTCCAAAAGCATCACTATCAGGTTATAGAAAACAAAAATATTTTTAAAAGGACGATTTCTTTTGCCTTTGCATCTTTTCAGCGTTCTTGGCATTGAGGGAGGAGAATGTGGATTTTTCAATGCTGAAATATTTCTATATTTATATTGTAAGACCTTTATATTTGTACATTTGATATTTCTACAAAATACAAAGAAAATAACTAAAAACAAAAAAATTCAGTGAGTTATAAAAATTGCACAAAATCCCTGTAAATTCAAATTTAATTAATCCTTCTAAATCCTTTAATCCTTCTAAAATCCTTCAAATATTTATTAAATGATTATGTAAATCTTTTAATTTAGTTTAAACAATTTGTGTAAAATGCTTTAAGAATGTAGAATTTTCATGAATTCATAATGTGGTTGATAAAGGGTTAAAGCATGTTCTTTTGTTTATCTACTCATTTTGTTCAGATGAGTATCCGGGGTGAGTGATCTTTAATCTCTCCTCTACCGAAATCAATAAAAAAAAATATTATTGTTATTATTATTTTTATTATTATTACTACAAGCTTTTATTAAAGAGGCTACTTCAGTGATAGCTTCTGAAATAAGCTGTTCTTTGGGTGAACTATAGCATGATTGGTAAATGAGCTGTCTTTCTGTTTGGATTAAGGGTGAGGGGATGTGGGTTCGATCCCGCGAAAGGGTTGATCGGTATTTTTCTAGCCAGGAATCTAGATTTAATGTTGGATGTCAGTTTTATTAAAAAACAAGTGAGTAAGTGTGATCGCCTATTCCACTGAATATTTCATTTAATATGTCTTTTTAAACATTTTATGCTTAATAAATCAAAATCGCCAAACAAATACAAGCATTAGACAAACTAAATTTATGAGCAAAATTAAATTTAAATCTCCTGTTATCATAAGACTAATAACAACAATGTTAAATATTATAGATGTAAAATGGATTTAACCAAATACGAAGAATAACTATATTTTATTGCAAGATCCTGAACTAGTTTTAAATTATGCATTTTAAATTTTTATGAACACATATTATTAATTCTGTGAACAAAGTTAAGTAAAATATTTACATTTACATATTTATGTAGACATGAATTATGATGAGTAAATAAATTTACCTTGAATGCAAATTCTTTACATTTACAATAAACGTGAAAGAGGATTTTTTTTACCACAAATTTTTATAACATTAAGATCGAGAAAATTTGTTTTATTATTTATCATATCATTATAACTATACTTTAAATTTTTATGGCATTTAATTAGTAATAAATAATTAGATTTGCTTTTAGAGTATAGTTTAATTATATCATCAAGATACCTATGCATTTAACAAAGGACAATGGATAGAAGTATTGTGTTCATAATAATGGAAATAGAGCTCTGCGCAGATTGATGGTAAAAAAATACCTTGAGGAAGACCTACTTTTTGTTTATAGATAGTATCTTTAAAGAGTATATAATTATGATAAAGAATAGATTTAGTTAACGTTTTAAAGTAAGATAAAGATGCTTTATTTATTAAATTAAGAGAATAATTATATTCATTGAATAATTAATTAATAATTCTGTGCATATCTGTAATATCAATTGTACTGAATAAATCATTAAAGTCAAATGTTTTGATGTATTTAATGTTCTTTATTTTTTTATGTTATTTACAAGTTGCAAATTATTTTTTTATACTATAGAATTTATCATTATTTTTTTCCAAGATCAAGCACAATATAAATATTCTTAATAAATATTTGTTATCATTATTTTTATATATTTTACAGCCAATTGTTACATCACGAAAATTCAAAGGACTTTTATGGAATTTAGGAATAACCACAATAAGGATAATTAAAGTTATAATTTTCAATTTTCAATACTTTATAATAATGAGCTATATATCCATTTTAAATGATTGTATCAAGATTGTTTAGTTAAAATTTGAACAAGTGTTTACAGCTTGAATTAATAACTTCTAGTAATAATGTTCGTTATTACTAGAAGTATTATTGCATAGTTGCATAATTGCTTGGGAATTTATCAACATATGTTATAATAAATTTATTTTATAAATTATTTATTTCATTATTTAACTGTTTAATATTTAAATTATAATTTTATATATTCCTATAAGGTTCAAAATTTAATTTATCTAATACATTTAGTTTACATTCAGTGAAATAAAGAAAAAGTTTATAATAATCTACCTAAATTTTATAAATAAAACGATCAAGGCCTAAATTCAATCGTTTTAAAATGGAATTTATATTAAGACAAGAAGGAATACGGAATTTAATACCACTAGGCATTAAATTGCGTAAATAAACATTTTCAACAGTATTAATGTCCCCAGTAACAATGTGGCCATGATCAGTGTTAAAATTATTATAATGAGGATCATTATAAAAACAAGGATAATTATTATTAATGGATGAAAATTTAACAAATTTGTTGTAATTAAATATCCTACGTCCAAGTGTTACATTGGATTTGAATGATTTATGTATAGTAAGAATTTTTATAGGAAAATTATTTTTTTTAATCGTTAATAATATTATGTAGATTGAATTTATTAAGTGCATTATTTGTATATATATATATATATATATATATATATATATATATATATATATATATATATATATATATAAGGTACCCTGGGGTAATAACGCCAGGCGGGGTAATAACGCCATGTGCTTATATTTTGCATAAATGTGAAATAATCAGGTAAATGACACCCATGTGCTCTGCGCAGAAGTGTTTTGAGTCATATAAATCGCAAAAAACAGCTTCAAGTTAATTTGTTTCATTTTTAGGTCTTATTGTTTTTACAAACAACTAAAATTAACGCTTGATCTAAAATTTGCGAGATACGTTTTGTGATGTGAAGACTATCTTTTTATCCGGAAATACTTTGTTAATTACATAAATTTGTAGTGCATTTCATGTACTTTTAAAATGTTGTTGAAAATTTTGGATATCTTCTCGAGATAATTTGTAATTTAAAATGTACTGCGCAATAACTATACCGGGGTAATAACGCCAATCCTTGACATTAATACCCCGGTTGATTCCCTACAGTGGCCGAGCTACATCCTAAATACTGATTCAAATAAACACAGTTAAATCTGTGCAATGTTTCTCATATTTTTATTTAAGCGGTCCTTTTTAAGCAAGAAAAAGTTCACGGTCTAATATTCTTTTGCCTCATCCCCCCTCCCACACCACACCTTTATTTTTCTTACACTTTCACAAAAAATTGAACATTTTCAGTAGCTTAGAATGCAATTTGTCAATTTTTAAGTTTGTAGAGTTTGTATTTTTAGAGTTGGGCTATCTACATGCAATTATTCCATCTTATTTCATAGTTTTCTTTGCATGGCGTTATTACCCATATAGGTGGGCAATAACGCCAAATAGCATTGGTCAAGAAAAAACGCCATTACATTTTATGAATACATATCTGTTAAATTATTTTATTTTATATAGATAGTCAATGAATTGCTGTATCAGATCCTATATTTGTTTGAAAAATACAACCTAAATCTAAGCCGTGAAAATTGGTAGAACCTTAACGTGGCGTTATTACCCCAGGGTACCTTATATATATATTAGTTGAGTATTGTTAATTCTTTTATATGTATTTTTTGAAATTACAATATTAAGCAAGTTAATTCTATAAGATAAAAGATCAAAGAAAATATCAATAAAATGTGAAGATAAACATTTAGATAAAAATACTCTATAATATAAATTTAGACGTTTCTTTTCGATTAAAAATATGTGTTTCCTGATCTCCATCAATTCTTATATGTATATATATATATGTGTGTATGTATGTATGTAAGTTATGTATGTATGTATGTAAGTATGTATATAAGTTAACACCATAATCATGAAATAAACAAAATAATCTATTACTTTATGTTTAAGCTTTAATAGTCATATCAAAATCAAAGTTTGCAGTATGGACTTCATTTTTTAATTTAATGCATTTTACGAAATGTATCCCTTCGGCAACATTTCATGCCGCATCTCTCATTCAAAATTTTTACGGCTGATGAAATCCCTGGGATACATAGAGCAACGAAAGATCCACAAAATGATGAAAATATGATAAAAGTGATTTTCGATCTCGATAATATCCTGATGTTCTATGGGGAACATTTATTACTTGTTAATCAAGCATAAAAAAACACACTTTGCAAATGTATGGTAAGTGACGTATTTGATGATAATCGCGGAATAAATAAATAAAAAAAAATTTCAAAAGTGGAACATCTGCCTATTATTGCTGAAGTGAAACGATATCATTCTTAACAGTCGAAATCCAAATCGCGAACAAAAACTCGGAAATAACGCTGAAAAACACTCTCTGAGCTTTTTTTACACTTCACTTCCCTTTTAACGTGTGCAAACGAGCGTTGTAAGGACCTTCAAACAATACAAGGGTGATTTAACTTTCTACAATGGTCATCCCCCACCCTAGTTTCTAAGATTGTTCATAACTTTCGAACGAGATATCGAATTATCTATATCTGTCCACAAATAAGGCAGGGAGGGAGTATAAAATAAAGAGATATAAAAGGAGAAAAACGATTCTTTAAAGGTACAATCGTCAAATCATTGAAGCTTAAATTCTTTTTTAGTATTGGCACGTGTGTGCCACACTGCAATCACAAAAGAAGGAATTTTTCGGTGAATTGGTTCCAAAGAAAAACCAGTTTTTAACGAGGAAATTTTTTTTTCATCATCTGTGTTTTTTAAAGTGGAAGTTTTAAAACTTGTTAATAGGAAGAGTTCATCAAGACTTTATAGGGTTTTTTTCTTTTTTTTTTTTTTTTTTTAACGTGGTTAGCTTGTTACAGCAGCTTTTGATTCTTGTAATTAATTGCCACAGAAGAATAGTGTAACTTCTCAAACTTGATACAATCTTTAAAACTGTATCAAATCTTTTGCTTTTATTTTTACTTTCTTTTATCTTTACAAGAAGAAAATATTGGATTAGTGAACATTTCTTAATTCCGGTTTTCGACTTATTTACACACTTTAGGAGTTTGAAATTCCAAAAAATATGTTTTTACAAAATGTCTGTCTATTATACATATTTTATGGGTATTCTTTCTCAAAAACTAATGAAAGGAATTTAATAAAACTTTAGATTCAGTTAGTGCCTGATATAACTTGGTGCTAATTACTTTTTGATGTAAATCGTTGGCGCTGCTATGCTGCATTTTTTACTATTTCTGATAGCTATAGCTCAAGAATTAATGCATGCATTTTCATAAAACTTCATATTCGGTTAGTCCTTGATATATATTAGTCCTAATTATTTTTTTGTGGCAATCTTTTAACAGGTTGCTCTGCTATGCAGATTTTTTAAATATTTTCTATCTCAAAAACTAATGCACGGATTTTCATCAAACTTCAGATTCAATTAGAAGTTGACATAATTTTTCTGATTAGATTTTGGTGTAATCCAGAAGTGGTGCTGCTCCACAAGTAACAAGTGGTGCTGCTATTCTGCTTTTTTGAGGATGTATTAACCTGTATAAGATGGAAGAAAGTTTTTTGAATGCCACATCCGACTAATTATTTATTTGTACTCTTTGATACTACTCCATTACTTTCCAATAAAATGGATCTCAAAAAATTATTTTCGTTGTCACCTAAAACTAATAATACTTTAAAAAATTATATTATTACGGATTGTCAACCGTAACGGATTTGAATAACAACATGTAAAGTTCTGATAATATAAAAACTGTTTTTTACTTTTTTTTTATACATATATTTCTTTTTACTGATATAAAAGATGCAAATTCACTCCATGCTGACCCATAGAGATAGGGACAATTGTTTCCATGCGCCATCTTTGCTGTAAGCGCCACGAATGGCGTATAATATTGTGTGAAAGCCTGACCCATATGTGATCCTATGAAATATCAATATGAAGACGGTTCTCTAAACTTTTTTTTTTTATTATAAATTAAAAGAAAAAAAATATTATCAAATCAGATGGCTAGCATTCAATATATTAACAATATGGGTTTTTATGCAGCAGTCTCGTGCTCGTGTTAGTTCATAATTTGTGTTAAGTAATTGAGAAGACTTTTTAAAAAGTAGAGGAGGTTATCAATTCGTCGCGTATGTATTTTTTTTTTTTTTAATGTATGTTCACCGATTACTCCGAAACTATGCAACCGATTTCTGTTATTTTTGTTTTAAATGAAATAGGATACTCTCGAATTGGTACTACTTCCATTTCATCGAAATTGGTTCAGTACTTTTTTAGTAATAAGGCAAAAACTAATAAAATTAGTGAGTTTTCGCTGATTAAAAGTGTTGAATAAGTTTGTTGAATGCAGTGCCAACACAATGGCCGAGCGGTCTAAGGCGCCAGATTTAATCTCTGGTTCTCGAAAGAGATCGTGTGTTCGAAACCCACTTCTGACATACGTGTATAATTTACAATAATCTTTGCCGTATTATTAATTGATTTCAAAAAAAAAAAAAAAAGAGAGGAAGTTATCGGTTCGACGCGTATGTACTTTTTTTATTTTTTAATGTATGTTCACCGATTACTCCGAAACTATCCAACCGATTAATATGGTTTTTTTGTTAAATGAAAAAGCTTGCTCTCGAATTGGTACCACTTACGTTTCATAGAAATTGGTTCAGTACTTTTTTAGTGAATAGGCAAAAACTAATAAAATTAGTGATTTCTCGCAAATTAATAGTAACATGGACATTGAATAAGTTCGCCAAATGGAGTTCTGTCAGGATGGCCGGGCAGTCTAAAGCGCCTGATTTAAGCTCTGGTTCTCGAAAGAGAGAGTGGGTTCGAACCCCACTCCTGACATGCATGTATACAATAACCTTTTCTGTATTACAATTTTTACATATATATTTTCAAATTAAGTACTAATTATGCTATTAAGAATATTTTGTATTTAACCGTTAGCACAGAGTATCAGAGATCTTTTATCAACTCAATACTTTATAAGTGAAAGAGTACTAAAATAATAGACTTGCGAAAAATAACATGACGTTGAATAAGTTCGCCAGACAGATTACAGTCAGGATAGCCGAGCGGTCTAAGGCACAAGATTCATACTCTGGTTCTCGAACGAGAGCGTGGGTTCGAATATATATATATATATATTCCTGATATACGTGTATAATATACAGTATTTTTTTCGTATTATAATTTTTTAACCAACTTTTAAAAAAGAGAGAGAGAGGAGGTTATCATCAATTCGACGCGTAAGTATTTTTTATGTGTGTTTACCGATTACACCGAAACTATCCAACCGATTAAACTAGTATTTGTGTTAAATGAAAGCGGTTACTCTCGAAATAGTACCACATCCATTTCATCGAAATTAGATCAGTACTTTTTTAGTAATTAGGCAAAAACTAATAAAATTAATGATTTCTCGAAAATTAAAAGTAATATGGAAGTTGAATAAGTTCACCGAATGGTGTGAAGTCAGGATGGCCGAGCAGTCTAAATCACCAGATTTAAGCTCTGGTTCTCGAAAGAGAACGTAAGTTCGAATCCCACTCCTGACATATGTGTATAATTTGTAATAAATTTTTCATATTATAATTTTTATTAACCAACTTCAAAAAAGGAGGAGGGGGTTATCAATTCGACGCGTATGTATTTTTATTTTTTTTATGTATGTTCACCGATTACTCCGAAATTATCCAACCGATTAATTTGTTTTTTGTGTTAAAGAAAGAGGTTACACTCGAATTGGTACCACTTCCGTTTCATCGAAATTGATTCAGTACCTTTTTAGTAATTTAGGCAAAAACTAATAAAATTAGTGATTTCTCGCAAATTTAAAGTATTATGGACGTTGAATAAGCTCGCCGAGTGGAGTGCAGTCAGGATAGGCCGAGCGGTTTAAGGCACAAAATTTAAGCTCTGGTTCTCTAAAGAGAGCGTGGGTTTGATCCCCCCTCCTGACTTACATCTATAATACGCAATAATATTTTCCATATTATAATTTTTATTAACGACTTCAAAAAATCGTTAACTTTAAACTAAAAAGCGTAAAATAAACTTTTCTACCAAAAATTGAACCGACTTCAAAAAGTACTGCAAAATAAAAAATATTTTTTTTACATAATTGTAATAAGAAATTAAATTAAGAGCGTAGTATTTACCATGCGTATTATTATATTTATGTACATTAATTTGATTTTTTGGAGTCGGTGCCAGCCAAGCCAATTTCAAAATTAAAATTAAGTATCCAATGCAAATTGTAAAAGTTAAATTTTTTAACTAAATATTAAATCGTAAAAAAACTCGTAAATATATGGATGTGTGCCTATTGAAAAATTACATGTAACTTGACTTGGCTGGCGCCGACTCCGAAAATTCCAATTAATGTACATGAATATAATAATACGCATGGTAAATACTACGTTCTTAATTTAATTTCTTATTACAATTATGTGAAAAAAAAACTATTTTTCACTTTGCAGTAGTTTTTGAAGTCGGTTCAATTTTTGGTAGAAAAGTTTTTTACTGACAAATATTATATTCTATTTGTATTTCAAACGGTCAATCAAATAACTTTAGTTTTTACGTGACTGTCATGTTTCAATAAGTGTGACGTGGTTGAAATATGTTGATTATTTCTCTGAATTCAGAATCCTAAAATTAGGTACATGCACATATTTATGAGCCAGATACAAAATTTTTTTTTCTTTCTTTTCTTTCTAATGTAATTAAAGGTAGTGCGTTATCTGCTGCGTTAAACACTTTCAAAAGTTGAAAGGGCTAAATAGTTCTCTGCGGCGAAAAATTGATGTATTTTAAAAATTCTTTTTAGGAGAGAATAAAATTATTTAAAATTCCGAGTTGTTTTTTATTGGCTCAAGTATTTAAAAATATTTTGTGTTGTTAAATTTGGTCACATATTGCATTGGTAACCTCCATCCGAGTTGACCTACACCAAAACATCCAGACTCGATGGGCGGCATCCTAACTTCCTGTGAAAACAAAATATATACAGGGTGATTCATAAAAGATGGGCAGAACTTTAAGGGGTTATAGTACACTTAAAGACAAATAATAATAAATAGGAGACTAAGGGTCCCAGACGTATTCCCAAGGAGATAGGGGGCATTAAAGTTTAGGGTCCGAAATTTCAAATGATTATAAAAAATGGAAAAATTGGTCGATTCGTTTGCGGTTTTTGCAAAAAATTTTCTTTATGCCAGTATTTTCTTGAAATAAAATTTTAAAGTTCAATTTCAAAAAATGCCGATAGGGGGCGCTTTAGACTTTGGAGTAACAAACAACTATTTTTTAACGTTATTTTTTGTATTTCTTTAAATGATTTCGAAAGCTTAGACTTAAACTTAAATTTTGATCTAAAAATCTGAGTCCTAACGAGTAGTTAAGTAGCGTAAACTGAAATTTGAAATTTGAAACCCTTCTCCCCCCAGAACAAAAATCAGTTATTCCCGATTTTTGTGTCGTAGATTAGGCTCTAACTACTGCCGCGTTTTGCTAAAATTATTCTTTATGTCAGTATTTTCTTGAAAATAAATTTTAAAGAAAAGTTTCAAAAAATTCCGATAGAGGGCGCTTTAGACTTTGGAGTAACGAACAACTATTTTATACCGTTATTTTTTGTGTCTCATTAAATGCTTTCTAAAGCTTAGACTTAAACTTAAATTTTCAGCTCAAAATCTGAATCGCTGAGCGTGGTTCAGTAGCGAGGGGAGGGGGTTCAAATTTCAACTTCTGAACATAGTTCAGTTTGCACTACTTAACCATGCCCAACGATTCTGTGCTGTGATACGAGGCAAAAATACAACTTTCGTCAAGGACTGCATAGTCGGAATTCACTCATAAAGGCACTGGCACAGTTGGAAACGTCGCTCATGCAAACGTTAAAGCTCCATTCCTGACGCTAGTCACCGGGTGAAGAAGGAGACAGAAAGTATGCAAATGTCAAATGGGGAAGAAGAAGAACACGTATGCAAAATTTCGACACGATTCAGGCATAAAAACCACTGAACGGTGAGTCAAGTGTAAGTCGCTGTAGTAATGAATCGGAAGATGGTGCCCTTCACGAATAAGGAAAAGGCTGAGATGCATTTAATTTACGGAGCGGCAGATGGAAATGGTGCTGAGGCACAACGAATGTACGGAGAGCGATTTCCCAACAGGCGGTTGCCTAACCGCAAAACTTTCGAGAGCTTGCACAGACAGTTGTGTGAGACGGGATCATTTCTCGCTTCCCGGTCGAATGCAGGTCGTGAAAAGAAGGACGAATCAGTAGTTGTTGCAGAAGCCATTCTGGATGTAGTAGCGGCGCAGCCAAGTACAAGTACACGAACAGTGGCTAGGCAGGTGGATACCTCACATTCCATGACTTGGAAGGTACTGAAGGATGAACATTTGCTCCCGTTTCATGTGCAACGAGTCCAGAAACTGTCTCCAGGGGATTATCCAAATCGTATTGAATTCGCCCGCTGGTTTCTGCAGCAGAACGCGCTAAATCCACATTTTGGACGAACTGTGCTTTTCACCGATGAATGTACCTTCACACGTGAAGGTACATTTAACACACACAATGCACATGTATGGGCGGATGTCAATCCACATGCTACGTATCCACATGCTCATCAGAGACGCTTTTCCATCAATGTTTGGGCAGGAATCCTCGGAGGCCACCTAATCGGACAGTACCTTCTTCCTGAACGCCTCAACGGTAAAACATACCTCACATTTCTGCAACATGTGCTGCCAGACCTGTTAAACGTTGTTCCTCCACGCATCCGGCGGGTCATGTGGTTCCAGCACGATGGAGCGCCAGCCCATTACGTACGAGACGTCCGCAACTATCTGGACATCACATTTCCGAACAGATGGATTGGTCGAGGTGGTCCTGTTGCTTGGCCTGCTCGCTCGCCAGATCTTTCACCCCTCGATTTCTTTTTTTGGGGACAGTTGAAGACTCTTATGTATGAGACACCCATTGAATCCCCCGAGGAACTGGTCGCCAGACTTTCCGCCGCTGTAGGGGAAGTGCTCGAAAAGCCTGATGTTTTCGCGAATGTTCGCCGTTCCATTCTTCGCCGTTGTTCTGCGTGCATAACCTCTGGTGGTCACAATTTTGAACATTTATTGTAATTACATGTTAATAAATATGCTTTGGTAACATAATCCTAATTTGTGTCTTTTTACCTCGTATCACAGCACACAATGTGTGGACATGGTAAACTGAACTGTGCTCAGGAGTAGAAATTTCAAACCCCTCTCCCCAGAAACTTAACCACGTCTAACGATTCAGATTTTGGGCTGAAAATTTAAGTCTAAGCTTTAGAAAGCATTTAATGAGACACAAAAAATAACGGTATAAAATAGTTGTTCGTTACTCCAAAGTCTAAAGCGCCCTCTATCGGAATTTTTTGAAACTTTTCTTTAAAATTTATTTTCAAGAAAATACTGACATAAAGAATAATTTTAGCAAAACGCGGCAGTAGTTAGAGCCTAATCTACGACACAAAAATCGGGAATAACTGATTTTTGTTCTGGGGGGAGAAGGGTTTCAAATTTCAAATTTCAGTTTACGCTACTTAACTAGTCGTTAGGACTCAGATTTTTAGATCAAAATTTAAGTCTAAGCTTTCGAAATCATTTAAAGAAATACAAAAAATAACGTTAAAAAATAGTTGTTTGTTACTCCAAAGTCTAAAGCGCCCCCTATCGGCATTTTTTGAAATTGAACTTTAAAATTTTATTTCAAGAAAATACTGGCATAAAGAAAATTTTTTGCAAAAACCGCAAACGAATCGACCAATTTTTCCATTTTTTATAATCATTTGAAATTTCGGACCCTAAACTTTAATGCCCCCTATCTCCTTGGGAATACGCCTGGGACCCTTAGTCTCCTATTTAATATTATTTGTCTTTAAGTGTACTATAACCCCTTAAAGTTCTGCCCATCTTTTATGAATCACCCTGTATACATTAAAATCTCAGCTTTCTTGTAAGTTTGGAAAATATAAAAAATTACTATTTTCAAAAAATGGCTCGATGTTCAATAGACAATTTAATTATGCATCGAGGAGTGCAAATTTTATCGTAAAGTGTTAAAAATTGTTCATGTTATCAGTCTGTGCATGTTGAAAATGTAGTTTCCTGAAAATCATGGATTCAATCTATTCAATTTAGGATTCAATATACTTTGATCATGCACGCTTTTACATCATTGTTCATATCTTTCTTAATATTTGAGATATCACATTAAATCTTTTGGAACACAATAAGAATTTAATTTCCATCAAAAACAAAAATCGATTTTCTGAAAGTCGAGATCTTATGAAACACCTTCATTAAATTTTAGTACATTGCGTGATGTACATAAATTTTGGAGGTGGCCGAAAAGAATTGAAATCAATTAATTTTATAGCGATTGTAATTATTGGAAATTCGTTTTCAACTTAGACGCGTTTCATCTGAGCTAAATTTTACTATAATATGAATATATAAACAAATTTATATGCCATATACATGGCTACGCAGGAGAATAACGGTACATTCTATCAGCGGATGGCAATTGTTAAAAATGTATTTTCAGCTGAATTAAATTTCAATATTGTCAGGTTCTGAGAAAACATCTGCTATAGAACTGGAATTTATGTTATTTTTTTTATCTTAATATCTTATGTATTGTATGGGCTGTGTACCGAAATGTCTATCGCAAACAATGCGAAATCGGAGCTATAAAATCTACCCGATAATATAGACATCGTCGTTTTACGTGTGAAAAATAATTTAAATATCTTACAAAAAAAAATGAAGCTTCAAAAACATTTCACTTAAAACTTAACACAAACTTTATTCCAGAATAAATTCTACTACTCTTTTTTATCATTGCTCGTGAGCATCTGCGAAAAATAAAACCACGACCATGGAGTCACCATGAGAGTGCGGACACTAAAGCAATTATAAATATTAATCTAATTCGCGACATTCTCCCACCTTGAGTTTTCGACAGTTAAACTCAACAATGGGTACAATAAAATATAAAATAAAATATGACTAATACTTACATTACAGTGATAAGATACAATTTTTACAATATTACATTTCTCAAAACAGGTAAATAAACATTTTCTTCTGCAAAATTCAAATAAAATTAAACATATTATTACAAATTCAAATTAACACTATGAAATATACTAAAAAATAAGAATAAAGTTTTTTGTTGAAACAGTATTTAAAGTTAATAACGTTTTGGGACAGTCACTATTCTGCCACTTCTCGTTCTTTATACTGGATCACTAGAAAGTTCTTTTGGAATCTCTAAATTGTACAGTTTTTGGACAGGTCTCAAAAGTTCACCATTTTCAGTTTTTAATCGTGCAACTCTTGGGTGGCCATCTTTACCAGAAATAAGTTCTTGCACTCGGGCTAAAGCCCAATAGGCACGTTTCTTATCAGACTCTACGAGTACGACATCACCAACGGTAAGTTGCTTGACATTCTTTTGCAAAGAACTTTGCTGGCGCAATTGTCCTAAATATTCAATACGAAATCGCTTACGTAAGTGTTCTCGAACATGTTGCCTATACTTAACCCTTTTATTTAATTCTTGCGCGTCAATTGCATCAAAATCTCTCACATCTGAAGATCTTATGTCCTGTAAAAACATTGATGGTGTTAACGGTGCTAGATCGTTCACATCTTCAGTAACATAAGTTAGAGGTCTAGCATTCACAACTTGCTCACAATCACAGAGAATTGTGAGCAGTTCTTCGTAGGATAATGAAGCTCTACCTAGAACTTTTCTCAGGATGCGTTTCACCATTTGTATCAATCGCTCCCACCAACCGCCCCACCAGGCAGCGGTAGGTGGGTTAAATTTCCATATAAATCTCAGATAGTCTCTATCCTCTGCTCTAATACCAATTTGTAGAAATGCCTTCTCTATATCGGATACTGCACCAACAGGATATTTCCGAAACCGATGCAATATAGAAGGAATCATTTCAATCAAATTTAATCCCTTATCTAGGCAATCATTAAGAGAAGGGGAACCTTTAACATGAGCCGAAGCGTCAAAAACTGGTCTAACTTTAGTAGTTTCACTCGATTCTTTAAATACAGGTCTGTGTGGCAAATAATGTACTTTAGTTTCTTTATTATCAACCAACCTTTCAATTATTCCTGCATTTATCCACGAATCAAATACTTCGCTATATACCTCAATTTTATTTAAATTAATTAACTTTTTCCTCGTTGTAGCAAGTCGCTTTTCGGCCAATTCTCTATTGTTAGGTAAGCAAGCTTTATCTAGCACCCATGGCAATGCTACTTCGTATCTCCCTTCTGAATCTATTCTTATATTACTCTTAAAATGCTGCATAGTTTCTTCATGAATCTCAGATTTAGTTTTGGATTCAACTGGATCCGTTATACCCATAATATCCAGCTTCCACAAATCAGCAACGGAACAATTGTTCCAAAGTGATGAAATAATCATAGCAGCCTTATTTGTTTCTGATTTAATACTTGGAATTTTTCCCATTAGAGTCCATCCCAAATGGGTTTTTACCGCAACCGGACCACTTTCTAAAACTTTAATATTTCCGGTGAGTAATTTTCCGGCCACATCAGAACCAATCAATAATTTAATTTCATTTTCGGTTTCACATGAACTATTTTCAACATCAGAAATTTTAATGCCACGTTTATTTAATTCTGATAACCAAGGCCCAGTTGGCACTTTTCGTATTTTAGAACAAATAACAGGAACATCTAAAACATGCATATCACATTTATAACTATTGTCTATGCTACTTAAGTGAATTCGATACTTATTATGCTTTGTTTCACTTGTTTCAATATTACCAAATAATGTGTGAATTAATTTAATTTCACCAATACTTTTATAATTCAAATATTTAATTACATCTCGTGATAAATAGGAACGTTCGGATCCTGTGTCAATAACTCCACGCACGATTTTCTCTTTTCCATTGTGCTTTACACGGACACTCAAAGTTTGGAGTAACACAGTAGGATCCGAAGCTTGAGTAGTTAAAACAGTGTCACTACTCCCTGATTCATGTTTATGACTTTCTAACGACACATTACCACCTTCATTTAAAACATTTTGACATAATATAAAAAAATGTCTTTTACCACAATTCGAACATTTAATTTTAGAGTTACAATTGCGTGAAATGTGGTTTTTCTTCAGGCAAACAAAGCAAGCTTTTTTCTTCAAAATTAAGTTACGTTTCTCATCAAAAGAAAGCGAACTAGCTTTAAAACATTTTTCTGATAAGTGACACTTGTCACAAAATATACATAAATCTTCACGTTTTTTAACTAAATTCTTATTAGACTTATTATTTATAAATAAATCTGTGGCAGTTGGCATTGAATTATATTCATTATTACATTTATGATATTTCTTTGGGTTTTCAAAACCAAGATTGGAATGAGCCAAAAGAACCCGCTCTTCCGCAATAACTTCATTTTTCAAAAAATCAAGGATAGAATTTAATTGATTCTTACCTTGAGCAGTCTTCTCACGCTGTCTTTCCCAGATTTTAAGGACATCATGAGGTAGACAAGATTCTACAAGTGGGAAAAGTATGCTGGCATACTTTTCTTCTGTGACACCTAATGATTCTAGAGACCTAAGTTTTGTCTCTAGATTATCATATAACGACGATAAATTGAAATTCTTGCTTGATGATCGATTATTATTTAAAACTAATTGAAGAAGATCTCTAACATATATCTCAATAAGTGTATCTTCTCTGCCAAACCTTTCTTTCAGATGTAGAATTACTTTTGGATAATTATCAGCTGAAACCGGATAACTATTTACTATCTGTGCTGCTTTGGATTTCGGCGTTATCGCCTGTAAAAGATAAACAAATTTCAAATGGTTATCTAAAGTGGTGTCTTCATGAATTTTGCTGAATGAATTCCAAAAGGTTAACCATAATCTTGCATCGCCATCAAACGTCTGTAAACTTATTTCTGGTAAGCGAAGTGGTCGCGACAGTGTTCTTTCAACATCCGTATAATTCTGCGATCGGAGTTGTTCTTCGATAGGCTTCACCAAAAATGTCTTTACTTTTTGCTTTATAGCAATAAATTTTTCTGTATACTCTTCGCAAGCTTCAAATTCTTTAGAATAATCTTTTTCTACAACTTTCTCTGTCAACATAAAATTCAAAATTTCTTCATCTACAGCTCGTAATCTTGTGCTTTTATCTTCCAGTTGACACATTAAATTCTCTATTAAATTAGCATCTGGAGTTGCGTCGTTTAAAGCTTCATTTAAAGCATTATAAGTTTTCGTAAATCCAGTTCTAAGAGGAGTTCTTTTGATTTTCAAAGCATCCATTTTTTTTCCAATGACAACTTCTGATAACAAATAAAAAACAGTTACTTTTCACACGTCCCTATTAGTTCGGACGCCACATATCGCAAACAATGCGAAATCGAAGCTATAAAATCTACCCGATAATATAGACATCGTCGTTTTACGTGTGAAAAATAATTTAAATATCTTACAAAAAAAAATGAAGCTTCAAAAGCATTTCACTTAAAACTTAACACAAACTTTATTCCAGAATAAATTCTACTACTCTTTTTTATCATTGCTCGTGAGCATCTGCGAAAAATAAAACCACGACCATGGAGTCACCATGAGAGTGCGGACACTAAAGCAATTATAAATATTAATCTAATTCGCGACAATGTCAAGGTACATTCTTTCGTTGTCTAAAGCGGGAGAGAACATGTGAACATACACAGGTGCAGCGAGATGAAAAAGAAGATTGCACAGGGGCGTGTTTATCCTTCTGGGATGTCTATTGAAGAAGGGAAAATAAAGAATTTCCACATTTCCACGAATAGGGGGGGTTTACATTGGGGAAATGCAGGAATGAAGAAGAGCAGTGTTTGGCTGTGATAGATTCAGCTCGTACCGTGAGAGCAGTGGTGGACGGAGGTCCCTGTATGTAGTGCTCGGGTCGAACAGCGTAGGCTGAGAACCCATGTGTCGGGAGATTCGAAATTGATCTCCGGTAAAGTTAATCTAACGTATATAGAGTGAGAGGGAGAAGGTGTAATTTGAACAGTACACAGCCAACATTTTACTGTATTTAATTTAATGTGGAACCGGATCACCTATATCCGAGTTGTAAGTGTAAATAGTGTATTATATTGTGTACATAGAGTATAAATAAACTGTTAATTTAGTTAATTGACTGCGTTGGTGTTCATTTACACAATCCTCACAGTGGGTTACCGATATCACCTAATAATATCGGTGGTGGCAGCAATAACTACTACGGACTTTCTTCAAAGTTATGCGGTCTGAGAGGAAACGTCGGACAAATATACTATGTGATAGCTATAAAAATTGGTCGATAATTTACAGGATTTCACAAAAGTTTTTTAATAATTTATTATGCATGTCCCGTAATTAATGAATGTGCATTTCATTGTACGGAGCGTTTTCTAAATTGTCTATTTTGGTTGTGTTGTAGCTCCTCAACACTTTTTCTAGTTTTCCCGCAGCTCCTCATATTTCCTAATCTCCAACTCCGCTCCCAAAAAGCGAGTTAGAATTCACCAGCAGATTGGCAGAAAAGCTGAACTCGCGCGGAGTTGTAAGAAATGTGACTTAACATTTACGAACGAAATCTTTATCATTATAGGAAGTGAACATAATTTGAAGTACTCAAATTGAAATAATGTATAAATTTAATTCAAAGTATTGTAAGGTCAAAGAAAAATACTACAATTTGCGCAATTTCATTGCAATTCAAAATTGTAATTCAAAATATTATTTTTCAGGTAATGTCATTTATAATATTGTAATCCAAAGTATTCATTTTCATGTCACGTAAAGATAATATGAAATATGAAATATGGCAATCCAGAAAATACAATACAAATCGTAAATTGAAATTCATATGCTATAAATGTAGTTCAAAATGTTAAATAATTATAATAAACTAGTCGTTGGGGGCCACCGTAATACTTACCCATCATGGATATGTATATGAAAATAAAACATGTGAAAACTATTTATACAATGCATTGCAATTCATAAACAAAATTTAAATATTGTTAATATACATAGTAATGCTACATTAAAGAACTGCTGATGTACCAATTTCGACAAATTATATAAAACGCCAAACTACTCAAGTAGTACCGAACTGCATAAAAGAAACATCCTTATAACTCCAAAAATAATAATTCTATTAACTAACAATTAACTGTGTCGGATTAAGCGTCTCATTTCCAATTAAAATATACCTCTGAATTGAAATTTGAATGAAATACAGGGTCATGAAAAATCGAAGACTGTGGAAAACAGGATTACAAATATCTCGGCAACTAATAATCCGATCTACTTCGTTCTACATGCAAAAATGTGTGTTATTTTATTGCCTTTTACGTCCATTCCTTAAAACAAAAAAATTCGAAAATTTTTATACACCTTTCATCAGAACGAATTTTTTGAGGGTCCGAAAAAAATAGTTCCGGATAATCGAGGTTGCTGATATTAAATAGGCTTTGTCCCATTCTTACATACTAAGTACATACAAAATTTCAAGTCTCTATCTCAATTTGTTCGGGAGATAGAGCGTTTACAGACAGACAGACAGACAGACGGACGGCAAAAAATTTTTTCTATAAATATGTTTTTCGGAATCTCCACTATCTAAAACGTGTAAATCCGTCAAAAAAAAAAAAATTCGATTTTCAAAACGATTGCAAGACTTACCCTATACTACGTATGATGGGTAAGTAAAAGAAGATTATGACATCGATTCAGCCTCCTCACGCTATCTACTGAAAATGCTAAATAGGCTCAAACATGCACAAAAACATACTGTTAAAAAATTCCTAGAGACCTACATAGTCACAGTTTATTTTTATATTTAGGATTTACAAGGGCTTTAATTTATTAACTTTCTTTATCAGTTTGAAAAAAGAAAAGAAAAGAAATGATAAATTAATGATAAAATAAGAAAATTGTGAGAGAAATCATGTGAATACCGGAATTAAAAAATTCAAATTCCTCTTTTGTGTTTTTGTAAGATGTTATTGAAATGTATTAATATAAATACTTATTTATGCAGTAAATTGTGCTTATTATTTCGTATTTCTAGCTATTTTTTTTCAAACGTTTAGTTAGAGTTTAAATTCTGAAATTTTTTGTAATGGTTAACCAATAATAAACAATTTATAAACAATTTATAAACAAAATCACTCATAAATCTTCTCATTTTTTTAAAATTTAAATTAATTTTTTAAAAAAGTGGGGTAGTTTAAAATTGTTCAAAGTCGAAATATTATTTGTAGAATTTAATTTTTTTCATTTAAATAAATAGAAATAAATAAATTTTAATTTTGATTCAACATTTTAAAAAATATTGATTTGCATAAAAATTAAAAATATTTTAAGTAAAAAAAAAAAAAAAAAAAATGTAACTTTTTTTTAAAAAATCATATTTTTAAAAGTAGATATTTTTTTTTCAAATTTGTTGAATTAAAATTTAAGTAAAACAGTTGAAAAAGATTTGTTCCAAGTTTGAATCTCTTATCTCTAACGGTTCTTGATTTACAACCATTTAAATAGCAGAAATGATGAAGAAACTCACCATGAAGAAAAACGGATTTTCACAAGAAGTCATTTCCATGACAATCATTACTTAAAGCTATATTTTGAAAGCAATCAAAAACGAAAAAAAACTAATATGAAAATTTTAAAGATATGGAATCAGTCGCGTCAATTTTGGAAAATATTTATTTAGCTTAGTAATATAAAAGAAGAAGAAAAAACAAGTGGGTAAGTGTGATTGCAGATTCCACAGAGGGTTTCGTTCAATATCTCCTTCAAAACACTTAATCATTAAATTAACAAACGAAAATCGTTAATAGAAAATTAATCATTCCTTGCACAAATATCAATGCAAATTTAAATGAATACTACAAACACTGAAAATTTAACTAGTAATTAAATTTATAGGAATTTAATAAATAAAAAAAATCTTTCACTTCGCATCTCAAAATAGAGGATAAATATGATGAAATAAAAACAAAAAAGCGCTTTTTTTACGTGATTTACTTAATCCATTAATTTAAGTTACATTCATAATAATTTTTATATCTATTTAAACTGGCGTCATATGAACGTAACTCTAAAACTAGCCGTTGGAGGCCACCGTAATACTTACCCATCATGGATATGTATATGAAAATAAAACATGTGAAACTATTTATACAATGCATTGCAATTCATAAATAAAATTTAAATATTGTTAATATACATAGTAATGCTATATTAAAGAACTGCTGATGTACCGATTTCGACAAATTATATAAAACGCCAAACTACTCAAGTAGTACCGAACTGCGTAAAAGAAACATCCTTATAACTCCAAAAATAATAATTCTATTAACTAACAATTAACTGCGTCGGATTAAGTGTCTCATTTCCAATTAAAATATACTTTTGAATTGAAATTTGAATGAAATACAGGGTCATGAAAAATCGAAGAATGTGGAAAACAAGATTACAAATATCTTGGCAACTAATAATTCGATCGACTTCGTTCTATATGCAAAATGTGTGTTATTTTATTGCCTTTTACGTCCATTCCTTAGAACAAAAAAATTCGAAAATTTTTATATACCTTTCATCAGAACGAATTTTTCGAGAGTCCGAAAAAAATAGTTCCGGATAATCGAGGTTGCTGATATTAAATAGGGTTCGTCCCATTCTTACATACTAACTACATACAAAATTTCAAGTTCTCTATCTCAATTTGTTCGGGATATAGAGCGTTTACAGACAGACAGACAGGCGGACGGCAAAAAATTTTTTTCTAAAAATATGTTTTTCGGAATCACCACTATCTAAAACATGTAAATCCGTCAAAAAAAATTTTCGATTTTCAAAACGATTTCAAAACTTACCCTATACTACATATGATGGGTAAGTAAAATGAGATTTAACTTATCATATACAGGATATTCATAATTAAACGACCCTATTTTAAAATTGTCTACAGAAAAAACTATTGTTCATCAAGTTATGAAATTTTGTGAAAGACATAAAAAAGGGGTCAGGGACATTTTTTAAAATATTTTTTTATTTAATAAGTTAAGATTTGGAATTTTTTTGCGATGGTTAACCATATCATTAATAAACAAAATCACATGATAAAACTTTTCACATTTTTTTTAATTTAAAAGTTTCTAAATTTATGAAAAAATAGAGTAATTTAAAATCGTTATAACTCAAAATATTATTTGCAGAATTTCATTTTTTTAAATTTAAATAACCAAATTTTTAAATTTTAATTTTGATTCAGCATTTTAAAAAAAATTTTTAATTAAAAATATTTAAAGCAAAAATTTGAAAACAAAATGATGTAACTTTTATTTTTAAAAAATCATACTTTCAAAAGTAAATATTTTTTTCAAATTTGCTAAATCAAAGTTAAGGTAAAATAATCAAAAAAGACATGTTCCAAATATGAAACATTTATCTTTAACGGTTCTACAGTTATAAAAATTTAAATCCAAGAAATTGGGAAAAACCCATCATGAAGAAAAACGCATTTTTACAAAAATTCATTTCATGACAACCGTTGCTTGAAAGCTGATTTTTGAAAAGAAACCAAAACGAAAAAAAATATTTTCTCTTGTAATTAAGATGGAAACATGATCTAAACGTTACTTTAAGCTTGAACAAACAGAGATTTTTTTTTATGCAGTAAAAAATTTTTTGAAAATTTGAAGATTTTTGTGTCCCTCCAAACACCTTAAGCAAAGCAAAAAAAAAGAAAGGGGGCTAAGTTTTGCGCCTTTAGTATTACGATACAGACCTGCCACAGGCGGCTACTTTATATTCTACTTTATATCTGTTCCCACTAGTATTTTTCTAATAAACATTTCAAAGTGTATTTCTCTTAAAAAGGTTGTCAAAATTTGTGGGAAGAATTTTTGTTTTAAGAAAGTGGTGCCCGTTAGTATTAAGAAAATAGTCGCCTATGACAGCCCTGCGATTGTATAATTTTTTTTTCTCCAGGGTGTCCATAATTAAGAGTGTATTCCGATCCAAACTGCCTTTTTTCAGATTTATTTTTAGATTCATTTTTGCTCTCAAATGCACCAAACTTTCGAATTCTCTTATTTAGAAACAATACAAGGTGCCGTGATTATCATTTCCTTGATAAATGCAGAAAATGTTGCAAAAAATGCTATCAAAAAACGGCGTTTTGCACCAAATTTTCCGAAGCGGAAGGTCTGCGAACAAAAAAAAAAGGGTCACGCTGAGAAAATAATTGCTTATAAATCAAATTCTAATTAAATCAGCGAAAAAATACATCACACGGCACCTTGTACGTCACTTCAAAAATCCCATCAGCAAATTTCATGCTTCTACTTTTAAAAATGAGTCCAAAATTGTATCTGAAAATTTCGAGCTGTTGAAGATGGAAAATGATTTTTTCGAATACACCCTTAAGAGACCCCATTTTAGAGTTGTATACAGACGAAATTATTGTTCAGAATGTAATGAAATTTTGTGGAGAACATAATAAAAATATGGAAATTTGTTTGAGAGAAAAAAAAATAAGAAGCATTTTTTAACGAATTACACATTTATGATAGTTTAACAAATTTTGTTATAACGAAACATGTTTCGCATGACGGCCGACATGTTTACGTACTATCTGGTGTCGTACAATAGCATGCTTGATAGTTGACTGCAGTGTGTTCTGGGAAATACTAGGAACATGCCGCGAAATGCTGTCTTTAGAATCAGGTTAAATTCATAAATAAAATTTTCCAAGGTATCGTAATGCTAAATGTGCAATTTATTAAAAATTGCCCTCTGGTGGCAAAATTTTGAACTATTTTTTATTATTTATTTATTTATTTTTATTTAAAGAAATTACCATCTCTTTATTATGTCTTTGAGAAAAGTCACATCTTTATGAACAACAGTTTTGTCTGTAGACAATTTTAAAGTAGGATCATTTAATTATGTATATACAGGAGAATTATGAGAAAAATTAAATTGCGATAATTTAAGAGTTGCAAATTGTAAGCATAGAAAATGTTGTAAAGACCTATCTACGTGCTGAAAAAAATGCTGTTGAAATTTCCAAATTTGAATGAGCAAGAAGGATAAGTATTAGAGCAAGAAAGATAAGTATTTCCATAGGATAACGTGGTATTTCAGTGCTTTTCTTTCCCACCAGATAAGCACCTTTAACTTTCTTGTCCCTGCCAGCGAAGACACTCGCGAGCTAATGCTATTCCTAGGGGGAGGTATTTTTTCTAAAAACACATTTGCATTTTGACATTTTTATTTTTTATTTTTTATTTTTTTACATTGGATAGTTTACATAGTTTTTACATTGGGTTCCTCTCCATATAGCTCCTTTTTTATCTTTTCGATTTTGAATGCAGATATTTTTATTTTTAATGACCCTTTCATTTTCGAAACCGGTTTTAAAACTGTAACTAACTTTATGAAAAATATTTGCAACCAAAATCGAAAAAGTAAAAAAGGAGCGATGTAGACACGGACCTCAACTATCCAAGGCAAAAAAATATTTAAAAATATCGAAATGCAAACCAGTTGTTAGAAACTTACATCCGGATAGAAATAGAATTAGCTCGCGAGTGTCTTCGATAGCAAAAACAGACGATTACGATTTTGAAATAGCTCTGGCTTAATCACTAATGCATGGATGTTCATTAAACTTTAGATTCAGTTAGTATCTGATAGAAATTGATCCTGATTCGTTTTTGATGTACATCACTCAACATGTAGCGCTGTTATGCAGAATTTTAAAATTTCAGCAATAGCCCTATCTCAGAAATTAATGTACTGATTTTCACCAGACTTCAAATTCAGTTAGAAGTTGATATAACTTGTTGACTAGATTTTGGTGTAAATCACATAAGAGGTGGCGCTGCTATGCTGCATTTTTCAGGAAGTATTAACATGTGTGATATAGAAGAAAGTTCTAAGATTAACACATCTGACTATTTTTTTTTCCTTTCCATTGAAATTTTTCTGCTCTGGAGAGCACTAGTTAACGTAGAAATTGTACAGATTTCCCCTTTTCGAGGCTACGGATCCGAAATAATAAAATATCCGTTTTGTTATCTCTTTTAGATTTCGGTAATTTAATTTTTCAGGTTTGTGGTACGTAAAATTAAAGAATTTGTAAAACGGAAAATATTTTTTTTTCCAAAGCTCTAAGAACTAAATACCGAAATAATGACTTCTTGCCTCATTTTTCTTTCGTTCTCTTATAACTTTAACGAGCATCAACATTAGTATATTTGCTAGCCAGGAAGCCAGGAGTCGGAGTCGTTAAAATTTCCGGAGTCGGAGTCGAAGGCGTTAAAAATTCTGGAGTCGGAGTCGGAGTTGGAGTCGGCCATTTTTCCCACCGACTCCGCAGCCCTGAAAACAGGAGTCTTTCCAACGTGCCCTTTTGCGTTTTATTTCCGACCGTGCATTGTTGAATGAAAGTTGTTTGTTTGAATGTGTACTACTACTTTTGCGCATCTTTTATGAAACACCCTGTATATAGGGAAGATAAATTTTAAATTAGAACTGTTATAAAAATAACATGCTTAAAATTGAATAGCCATTATAATGTAGTTACATATAGATTGCCCCCTTTTTCAATAGGAAAACGATTGATCAATCAACATTTCTTCCATTCCTTATCTACTATTAACGTGAAGAAAAAAAAAATAGCAGAAAAATCTATCTCAAAAGAGAACGGAAAACCGAGCCAGACGCAGAGAAGAGAAGTGTTCAGTTCGCTGGTCACTCATTGTCCATCGGCGTAAGCTTGAAAGATGACTGTCGAAAGAAACACTAAAATAAAAGTACAAAAAAAAAATTCTACTCTGCCCCCTACTTCTCCAAGCATTCGTTCGAGAAATATGGATTCAAACGGACAGGCGTCACGTGACGAATAGCCCTTAATGTCCACCCTGTCTTAGCCGTCGTGCGGTACCTAATTATAGCGACAGACCTTAATGTTCGGGCGTAGAAAAGGATAGAAAAAAAAAGTTTGAGATGCTCTTATCTTGCTAAATGCATTTATGCGGGATTGTGGATAGATGGTAAGTCGAGCTGAAGGAGAGGACTGGAGGAATTCAAAATAATCTTCAAGTGTTAATTCTCTTATGTTAAAGATCAGTTAAAAGAGTTCTCAAATCCAAAAGGGCAACTTTATGACATAAGTTTAATTTATTTTTATACTGAAATGCATAAGACTGACAAATGTTGTTGTTCTGAAATTATGTAATCAAACTGCTTTTTCCTCCTTTTTCTTCTTCTTCGTCTCCTTCTTCTTCTTCTTCTTCTTCTTTTTTTTTCCATAGAATAGTTGAGTTTGGTTTCTTATATGCCTATTTTTTACTTTTTCTATTTCGGTTGCAGACTTTTTTAACAAAAATACTTTCACTTTCAAAACCGGTTTCGAAAGTGAAAGTACCTTTATTTAAAAAAATCTCGAACCTAAACCGAAAAAGTTGAAGAACAGCCATATTAGAGACCAAACTCAAATAAGCTATGCAAAAAATCGTTTAAAAATATTAAAAATATATATAAACGAGAAATTCGAAAAGAACCTGCCCATAGGATTAACAATACGGAGCGGATGTTTTCAAGTGAGTGAAGAATCTCCTAAAACTTTTTACTATCTTCCATGAAACACCTTATATATGGGGTAGTTAGATTTTAAATTAGAACTATTATTAAAATAACATGCTTAAAATTGAATAACCAATATAATGTAATTACATACAAATTGCCTTTTTTTTTTTTTTTTTTTTTTTTTTTTTTTTTTTTTTTTTTTAATTATTTATTTTACAGGAAAACGATTGATTAATCAGCATTTCTTCCATTCCTTATTCATTATTAACGTGAAAAAAAAAAAAAAAAAAAAAAAAAAAAAAAAAAAAAAAAAAGGCAGAAAAATCTATCTCAAAAGAGAACGGAAAACCGAGCCAGACGCAGAGACAGAAGTGTTCAGTTCGCTGGTCACTCATTGTCCATCGGCGTAAGCTTGAAAGATGACTGCTGAAAGAAAGCATTCGTTCTCCAAGCATTCGTTCAAGAAATATGGATTCGAATGGACAGGCGTCACGTCACGAATAGCCCTTAATGTCCAGTTTTACTTCCGACATGTTTTCAGTAATGTAGTTATCTTTTTTATAACTTTGTTCTTTAGCTCTATGAAGAAGTATATAGCAAGGACATACATATTTATTAGAAGTTCGGGTGATATTATATAGATTGTATGTAAAATCTGCTGCAACAAACATGGCCAAAGCCCCAGTCGGTGATTTGTTCAAAGTAATTAGGTTTGAGGTCTAAGACAAAGAATTTTTTTTTTCGTATTTTGCTGCCCTTGTTGACCTGTCTGCAATGTCTTTAATAATTTTTTTAACATCTGCATGTTTTGCAGCTTTTTTGCTCAGTTGAACTAAAATTGTTCTTGCCTAATTTCAGACTTTAATTATTCCGTTTTATATATCTTACTTCTGCCAATACCATTCTTAAACTATTTTGCTGGGTGACCGTGTTCTTTCAGTCATTCCTCATTGTTTTCACGAAAACATTGTTCAGCTAATCTGGAAGAAGCTCATTTTTGTTTATAACTATGTTCGAAAGATTTTATTTTCTGACGTAGTAAATGTGTTTAATTTTATAAACATTTCTCAATTTCGATCAATTTCTTTTTTAGAAACTTTAACTTCTTAATTTTTCTGTGTCATAATACTTTTATTAAATCACTCATATATATATTTTTTTATATTTCTACTGATTTTTTTATTCAATAGAATAAAAAAAACAGTTTATGTATGTCTAGTAAATTTCTTCTTAATAATATAAAACTCACTTAGCTCGTTAGTGAGTAAAGAAATTCCTTATGGTTGCCTTAAAATATATTATTCAAAAAGATAACAGATATTTCACATATTGCAAACACTTGGTACAAAACCAAAATCTTACATTATTTACAAACAAATCATTTAGTCCACGTTATGAGTGTATGATAAAAAAAAAGTCTTACTTAAAGAAAAAAAAGAAAACATCCAATTACTTAAAAAAAAAAAAAAAAATGATTTTCCCCCTTCAATTTGCAGATTTCTTATCTGCACACCAAAGGGTATCCAGTAGGATGTAAAAAACTACAGCATATATTAAATGTAAACAGTTAATAAATCTAAAAGTTTCATAAAGTAAAAAACACTGCTTTTCAGAAATTTATTTTGAAATATTGTTTTACTTATTAAAAAAATGGGGGGCAAATCAGGGTAAATTTTATTTCATATCTTTGAATTAGAGGGCCTATAAATTATGAAAACACAAGAGTTCTTACTGAACTCAGTTTAACTCCTTATTAAAATTATAATTTTATCTAAATTATTTAGCCCAAAAAAATCTATGGAGGGTTATGGCTATAAATCTTCAAAGTTGAATATCATAATGAAGATGTACTGTATTTACAAAAATAGTTGTGCAAAAGAGAGTAAATTCCTTCGTTTCTAAAAACTGTAAGATGTTTCTGAAGTTCGACTAATAATAGTGATGGAGAGATTTTTACATACCTAAAAATATTTTGTAATAATCATATTGCTTCCTTAGTACCTTTGATTTCCCTCCGATATTTCTCTCCCCAAAATTGTGCATCAATTTGATCAACCAATTTATTTATTTTACAATAATTATAATTAAATCTGTTAGTGATCGTATTATGTTTCTAGGATCTGATTAGGGAAAAGAATATTTTCTGCAGCCTAAGGAATACTAATAACAATTCTAATAAAATGATAACATTCCTTACAAAATACTTCCAATTAAAATTTCTTACAAAAAAAAAATATTCTTATCCAAAAAAATTTAGATTAATTTATGCGTTGTGTTTTTTTTGACGTTATCAGATCCTTATGAAACGTTGATCAGCATGCACCTAGAGTAATTTCGACACATACTCCATAAATCATCACCATGCTTTGTCATTTATAAAACAAAAACATTTATTTGTACAACACAGATCACACATAATACACTAAATATATACATGCACATAAATAAATTACAAAGATACAAAATAATCAAATCAAAATCTATTCATTTTTTTATAGCTGTTGGCATTACTGCATAATTACATTTTATGCTTTGTAACACGATATTTTCAATATTGAATTTGATTTCATAAATTCGTGAGAAATCATCACCATAATTAATTAACCGGCGGGACAATTGGCGTGCAAGTGTTTCACCATTATTTTTTAGTTCGATCATATTCTATACTCGTGGGCAAAATAAGGGGAAATAAGTCGGTAAAAAGCATACCTTTTTTAAAGTTGCTGACATCATAGGTAAATGCATACCCGGACCGATGAGTAGAAGTCCGGCACACTTTTATTGCTCATATTGGCGAAGATTATCACTCGAGCACGTTTGGTAGACTGACTGCCTGACTGACTGACTGACTCGTAATTTTTTTTTTTACAAATTTCAGAAGCAAAAAAGTGTATAATAATTATTCTGTAGTCGAGTTATCCTTCGACCATTCACAGTTTTCCTTTTAACATATTTTTTTCCCCTTCCAGTCTCATTGGCTGTCCTTAAATTGACTATTAACTTGAACGCCCCCTAATTTTAATTTTCTAGGGGCTTCTACAGGCCTAGTCGTCAGAATGTCTATGTTGTTGATAACTATTACCACACACGCAGATGAGATTTCCCCTTTTGCCCTGTCGTAAATACACAATAATGAAAATGTCTCTGTTTTGTCATTTATTTATGGGCGTCCGTCACAGTCTTATTGCCGCTATAAATTTCTTGTCTGAGTTGTAAATCCACTGTCCTCTGTTCCTTTCTTTTTTTATAATTTATTTCCGATAGTTAGTTTTCTTTACAGAATTGTCTGGTTTGAGTGATGTGGGTTTTACACCCATCATCTATCCCCTGGGTCTAAAAAAAAATGAGGTCTGTAGACATCATTTTTGTGCACACCACACTGCCGCAACTGTTGTATCCATATTCATTGGAATTTGGATTCATTTCTGGTGAACACTTCCAAGGTCCGATTATCTTCACTTTTGTGTATTATTTCCCCATGCCCAAATTTTGATACAATAATTAAATTAATCCATTAAATGCCAAATCATGTAATCAAAGCCAAGTATAAATTTGGAATAATTTATTTCTACACTAAGGAAGAAAAAAAAAAAAACATGTAAAAGCTCCGAAAAATCTAAACCTGAATTTGAGATGTATTGGCACACTTTTTGTTTATTTTAAATGCATAATATTTTAAACACATAAAGTAAAATATGTATTAACCCAAAAACAAAACAAAAAGGATAACACAAATTCATAGCAACACCAATGTCATTAGCATAACATATCTGGATTAGTATCGAAATAGTAAAATATATATACAATGTTGAGAAATCCTTCTTTATGTACATCATATGAAATATCTAAAAAAAACAAATATACCCTGTTGTGTATATTCTGCACTTCATAAGATTATTAACACAAATCATAGCTGAATGTTACAAATTTGAATTATGTTAAGTGTTGATAAAATGGGTAATGTTATATACACATTCCTCATCATTCTCGTGGAGGAGGTATAGAGGACATCGCTGCAGACACATGTGCTCAAAGCATACCTTATTGCTATCCATACGAGAAGCGAACGTTTTCTTAAATGAGAAAAAGAGGAAAAAAAAACGAGCTAGCGCGAAAAAGAACGCATCCGATCCGTAGCGCGCATTTTGATTGACAGGTGCTAATGACGTGCTTATTAGCCTAACACCCTGAAACGGTAATGGATGGCTCTTCCTAGAAAACAAGTCCGATAAGCCACCCCGCTATAGAGGCAAACTTGTTTGTAACGGGAATAGCGAATGTTATGGTCCATGCAAGCCACATAGGTATGTCATTTTCTCGTCTTTTGTCTTAAAAATTATATTTCTTTTGCATGAAACTTATGTTAAACTATTAGAAACTAACCCGTATTAACTTATAACCTGCTACGCATGCCTTCCGTGTAAATTTTCACCCCTTTATTCTATAAAATTGACATATATTCGCTATAAAACCATGTACTGTGTACTGTTTATTTTGTATTTTCAGGGAAAATGGCTTCTTATAGACTGGCTGAAGACGCTTGCTGTCGAAAATCTCGTATTTCCCGCAGAATATATTGGAGTCTCAGAGAAGTATCCTAATAAAATTGCCTTTCAGGAAATAATACCGCGATTATGCAATCGTTTAACCATGTTCCTAAAATTATATTATGATTCTGAACATTGCCTGAAAGATTTTAATATCCAATGCTAAAAATTATAATATCACAACTTGAAAAAAAAATTTTTGAAAATCAATGTGCCTTTTCATTTCACTGGCTGATAATTGCAATTAAACTTGAAAAACTATAGTCAAATTTTGCCACCAGAGAGAAAAAAAAAATTTAACGAAAAAAAAATTCTTTTTCATAACTGGTTGTGATATTGTTGATAAAAACTTTCTGCAAGTAAATCTTTACCATACATATCTATCTAAAAAAAAATAGCGGAAGAAAAATCTGATATGCTTCCTAAATGCTTAATTTGAGGGGGGGGGGGGGGTTATCTAGCAAAACATGAATAAAAGGGAGTGAAATCCCTGAAATATTTTTTGTTGATAAATCTTATGCTACATTAGAAGAGTCTAAAAGAATATTTCTAAGTATAAATGGTTTTAATAAATGCTGGTAAATGCTATAAAGTGTGAAATTAAGTAATATTAATAGAGTGTATCTATATACCATCCATTTATTTACCTTTTCTTGTTGTAGTTTGAGTATTTAAAATTTTAAAAGACACTATAGTATGGAAGGAAAAAAAAATACATTTTGAAAACAAAATTACTTAATCATTTGAAATATGTATTGACTTCTATATCTAATTTTATTACTAAAATGATTCAGCATGTCATACTGATTAAAATAATTTATCTTTTTTTATTTTTTTTATTATTATTTTTTTTTTTTTTTTACCAAAATTTACTATGTTGTTTAGAGTTAAATTGAATTTTTTTTTTTTTTTTTTTTTTTTTTTTTAAATACTTAAATATTTGTATTTATATATATATATTAATTTGTACGGATTATTGACAATCGAGTATATACATTTAGTGAATAACCTGGCCAGGTTTGATAAATACTCTCTGCCCGCAGAAAGATTTCCTTATATTCATAAATATATGTACTCACACTGCCGTATGATATCCATACATGAACCTTTATATTGTTTTATTATTATTGTATTTGAATGCCTTATCTAAATATTATTATGAAGTGTGTGAAAGTTCGAAATCGATACCACTTACAATTAAAAAAAAATTTATTTATTTATTTATTTTATTTTATTTTTTTTATGTGCAAATGTACACTTTTTATAAAATATTGTTATGTTTCCATACGCCTATGTCGGTAAAAAAAATATATATATACCTAATAATATATATAGTGTCGTTTAATCTTCGCATTTAAAAAAAAACTTCCTAATTTATTTGCTTTTATAAGATTCCTGATAAGACTCTAAAATAATTTTGCGTCTGTTACTTATCCAATGTAACTAAGTATTGCCTTGTGATGAAGTCTAGTTATTATAATTTTCTTTTGTATACTATCTCATAAGACCTTCTTTTGAAACTACGTTGCGTGAGTAATGTCATCATACTTATATCTAACGTGCAGCAAAAGAATTTGTAATACCTTTTATTTTCAGGCAAAGGTAAAAGAAAAAAAATTCCTGTAAAATGTCCTCCAAAAAAAAATATAACCTTTACTTATTTATTTAATTATTTATTTATTTATTTATTTTATTTTATTTTATTTTTTTTTTTTTAATATATATTTTACTCTGCCGATTAAATATTATTGGGAATGCTTATATCACACGCGTTTTCGTAAAATCCTAACCTTAACATTTTATCTTTTTAGCAAACCATCTTAAAATTGCCATGCGACTAAATCTGATATTCAATTTTATAGCTTTCTGTCGTGCCCTGCCTAGAGAAATATTTCCGAATCGAGAGCAACTCTTCCCCCTTCTTGATCTGGGGTGAGATAACTGTGTTTATTCCCCGCGACCTGTCATCCGCTCCATCCATCTCGTCAAGCGGAAAGTCTTCTGTTGGTGAGAAAACCTTATTTTTTTTTTCTTTGAGTTCTTTATTTATTTATTTTGTTTTTTTTTTTTTAATCCTATGTGCTGAGTTTCCACGTTATTTTGTTGTGTCAATAACTTGCCTTGCCATTGTTATCTGTTATTTTATTCTTGCGTACTTCGCCGAACTTCTTATCAAATTTCTATATAAAAGTCTGTATTTTTTTTTTTTTTTTTTTTTTTTTTTTTTTTTTTTTTTTTTTTTTTTTTTGTACTCATATACATATTTTTAATCTCAATTTTGCATATGCGTTGTTTGTAAGAGTTATTTCTCTTCAAGTTGTTTCCACTTTATTTAAATATGCAGAATAAATAATTAAAGTTTTTTTTTTTTTTATTTATTTATTTTTTTTTTTTTATTGATTATGCACTAGGCGAATTTATTTTGAGCAATTGCTTCTGTCCTAGTCATCCAATGTACAATTATCAGTATTGTTTATTTATTTTATTTATTTATTTTTTTTTTTTTTTTGCAACATGAAGTTCTGTGAAGTACCTATGTAATATTTAGTGTATGTAATGATTTTTTCGAGTGTGCCTGCACATTTCCCCAATTGTAACTCAGAGGGAAATAGTACACTCATCTTGCTATCCCTTTCTTTTTTTTTCTCTCTATGTTGCTTGATTTTAAAAGGCAAGTTATTATATGATGTCTTAAAAACGCATTGTTTTCAAAAAGAGAAGAAAAAAAAATATCGACATAAAATTTGTTTCTTAAATACATGATACAAATCCCTATATATTACGAATACACTAGATAATTTTAAATAATAATTAGGGCTTATGTTTCTTTTTTTTTTCTTTCAAATTTTTGTTATGTTTCCCCCTCTGAATCCTCCTCTGCCGTACTGTTTTTCCCGTCTATATGAGGAGTTGCTGCTCTAGGCGCGAATAGTAAATCGATGTTCCTTTTTATAGGCCGAGCATAATTACCTGTTAGGTCTTTTAGTAAATAATTATTGTTGCGTAATTTTTTTATTACTTCAAAAGGACCGTCAAACTTGTTCGCCAGAGCGCCCGGATTTATACGTTTTAAGTATACTATTTGTCCCAAATTCAGAGTAGGTGTATGTAGCAGGTCCTCTTCTTTAGCATACTCATCCTGCATGCGTGACTGATTGGCCAGTGCTTGTAGTTTCACTTCTTTAATGTGTGCCATTCTCTGTGCCACATAAGTTTTAGTTGAGACCTTTTCTGTGGGAATATGCGATGTAAACGGAGTTCTCAATTTTCTCGCAAAGAAAATGAGTGCGGGAGCGAATCCTAAAGCCCTGTGAATTGTGTTATTATAATGAAGTTTAAAAAAATCTAGCCGAATGTCCCATTCCGTTGTGCTTTTTGACATTGCAATTAGGGAGCTCTTCAGAATTCGGTTTACCGTCTCAGCAATTGCATTCGCCTTGGCTCTGTATACACTCGTAAAGTGTAATTCTATATTTAATGCCTTTGTATATTCTCTGAATAAATCACTTCTAAAATATTTTGCATTGTCCAGATATATGGTGTTGCAAATTCCAAAAGTACTGAAGTACTTATTCAGCACATTGAGAATTGTTTGTGTTTCTGCATTTCTTAATGCAACCGCTTCTAAAAATCTGGAAGTTGCGTCAGTGATAGTCAGAATAAATTTATTTTTTCGCACAGAAAATGTTAGAGGTCCACATACGTCAATATGTAGTATACTTCCTACTTCCTGGTCTTTAACCACCCTTTGCACTGGTACTTTTATTGTTTTGTGATGCTTAGCTGTTTGACACGCTGTACAGTTCGCACAGAATATTTTGATATCTCTGTACATTCCATGCCAAAATATCCTATCCTTAATGGTGTCATAAGTTTTCTGGAATCCAAAATGGGGGGAATGCGCGTCTTCCATAATGGCTATTTTCAAAGAGTCAGGGGCAATGAGTAGTTCCTTTTTTTCTGTACCTGGTCTCAGAATTAATATTTTATCATCATTTAACATATATCTTTTTGTTGTTCGATTGTTTTGTCCCTTTTCTATTTTGTCAATTATTTTTCTTAACTTTTCGTCTGCATATTGTTCTGATTTAATATTGTCATTAGACAAAGCCTCGTTGACTTTAAATAGAGTATTGTGTAATTGTAAGTCCGTTTCTAAATTGCAAATATGTCGAGATACAAAATCAGCGGGGTTGACCTTACCTTCAATATGCTCAAAAATATAATTATATTCCGCCAAATCTGTCATCCATCTTTTGACTATGTCAGATTGCGCTTCTAAATTCATTTGCTGTGTAATGGGTTTCGAATCCGTCAGAATCGTGAATTGCCTACCCCATAAAATATGTTTAAAATGATTGACTGATTCATGAATCGCCAATAATTCAAATTTTATACTGGGGTAGCTTTTTTCTGCCCCTCTTAATTTTCTCCCAAAAAACTCGATAGGCAATAAAATGCCATTAGACTCCTGCGCCAGAATTGAGGATATGGCTAGCTTCGAGGCGTCACATATCAAAAATAATTCCTTGTTATAATCTGGGGGTCTAAGTGTAGGGTTTTGTATTATTGCTTCTTGTATGTTTTTCAACGCCTGTTCATGCTCCTCACCCCATTTGAATTTTACTTTTTCTTTTGTAAGTTCTACTAAGGGATGTACAATATCTGAATAATTTCTAATTAAAGATCTAAAGTAGTTTGCTAGACCCAGAAGTGATCTTACTCCCTTTTTTGTTTTTGGACGTACTAGGTTTTTAATTTTGTCTATGTTTTTTTTTGCTGGGGAATATCCCCATCGGTTGAGTTGGAAGCCCAGAAAATCTATTTCTTCTTTGCATATTTGCATTTTTGAAGGTTCTATGGTCAGATTGTGGTCAATGAGAGCCTGTAGAACTTGCTCTAAAATTTGTAGCATTTCTTGGATTGTATTGGTACCAATTACCACATCATCCATGAAGTATGCCACTTGGGACTTGTTGAAGTGTCCGAGCACTTTATCAATTAGTTCTGCGAAATAAGCGCTGCTGTTCTTTGTCCCAAAAGCGAGCCTTAAAGGGTTAAATTTTCCTTCCTCAGTAATAAATGCTAGTTTTTGCCTATCCTGTGGCCTTAAATTTATCTGAAAAAAAGCACTATGAAGATCTAACACCGTGTAGTACCTTTTTCCGCTGATCGAGTAAAGAATTTCTTTAATATCCGGTATGGGAAAGCTGTATGTGTGTAGAATTTGATTTAATAACCGATAATCTATAGCCATTCTATATTTGGTTTCATTTTTCTTTTCTTTATTACTTTGTTTCTTTTTAACAAAAATTACTGGAAACGCATAATTTGAGTCTGATTTTTCAATAATCTTTGCTCTTAGTAAGTTCCGTATCTCTGTTTTCGCATATTGTCTGACTGTTTGAGGTAGTTTATAAGGTTTGGTTTGTATCGGGTAGTCATGACTTAAATTAAATTTTGGTATAACTAAAGATGTTTGACCTAAAGTATCATATGACTTTGAAAATGCATGCGCTTTTCTCATGAGTATGTTTTTTAATTTTTCTCTTAGGTCTTCGGGTAAATGTGTTAAATCAAAGTCTGTCTCTCTTAACTCTGCTTCTCTTAATTTTCTGATCTCTTCGATATTTAAGCTATTTAATTCGTAAATTGTTCCTTGTTCAATGTCATCGGATTTTGTATCCTGTTTAAAATCTATATCTTTTGTTATTTTGCCTACATTTATCCCTTTATTCAACTTTATTCTTTTGTCAGTGTTATTTGCTATTATGACATGAATTCTACTATTTTGTTGAACTTCATGCAATGAAGTTTGAAATGTGAATTTCGAGTCGTCTCTCAAGGGTTCTAATAATATTACCTCTTGTTCTGCTATGGCATCATGACATTGTAAATTAACTATTTTTTTTGAATTTGCATTTATAAAAATTGTTGCTATGGTCCTAGCATACATATTTTTTTGCTTAGTGATGGGCTGTGTCTTTTTCTTGTTATCCTTATTCTTTTCTTTTACATAAGACCCTGATGGATTGTTTTCTTGCCTATCCTTGTCTTCTGTTTCTGAAGTTAGATTATTAACTTGTATCCCTTTTTCCTTTTCTGGAATATTCAGTTTAATTTTTATATTTTTGAAAATAAGTGTTTTTTCTTTAAAATTCAAAATCATATTATTATCCCTTAAATAATCGTATCCCAAAAGCATTTGGTATTCTCGACCGAAATCTTTATTTGTGATGTAAAATGTACCTGTTGTAAAACTGCCCTTTACTCTAAAAACCAGTCTAATACACTGTTTAAAATAAATTTTTGAATTCGTTAAAGTTTGTATTTGTATTTGATTTCCTAGATATTTAAATTTTACATTTTTTTCCTTTAATTTATCAAAAATAGTGGGCGAAAGCAATGAGACCGCCGCCCCACTATCACATAACGCTTTAAATTTGATGTTATTTATCTCTAGGTCAATGATGGGTAACTGATTTTCTCCTTCATTTCTAACACTGGCAATAAATCTGTTTATTTTGCGACACCCTTTAAACTGAGACTCACCTGTGTCGCTAAAATATTGTTGTTTATTTTCAGCGAGCCTCTGATTTAGTTTTCCGACCTTTGTTTTTCGTATCGTTTTTTGTTATTGAATGAACCTCTTTTGGAATGGCCTCTGTGTTTATTTTCCCTTTTGCTATTTTGTTCATTGTAATTATCCTCTTGCTCGTCTGTCTGGGATTTATTAAAATTGTTTTGATAGCCACCTCTTCCACGACCTCTTGAAGGCTGTGCGAACCCCTGTGCTCCTGTATTATGGTAATATTCCTGTGGATACATATAATTGTATATGGGGGGAGGGGGGGTAGGAAAGTGAGGTGCTATATAGCCATAGTTCCAATTGCCAAAATTATTGTTACCATTATGTCCCTGATACCCCATATTTTGGAATCCTTGTTGCTGTTTATAGTTATTTCTGTAACCTCTTGTGCGTGAGACCTGCGACCCTCTATTAATTTGAAATCTGTTAATATTCGTAGCCGCATTATCATTACTATATTTTTGTCTGAACCAACAATCTTTTGTTTCATGGTTTTCTTTCCCGCATACCTCACAGCATGTTTTTTCTCTCTCCGATCTATTATTTAATTTCAATTTAAGGTTGTTTATTTCGGTGACGAGTGTCTGAATTTGCTCTGCACTGTCTGCACTTAATTTATTTAATTTTCCCAATATTTCATTCTCTTTATTAACGGTAATGCTATTTATTTCGGGAATATTTGCTTGATTGTAAGCCTCTTCCAATCTTAGTGCGGACTTGCATGCTGCCTCAAAATTTTCGGGTGCATTTTTTCTCACTTCTAAACTAATATCTGCGCGGATTGCATCTAGGAATCTAGCCAATTTCATTTGGTCTAAAAATTTTGCGTTGCTGTTATCCTCTAATTTTTGACCACTTTTTTTTATATATAAATTTGCCGTAGCATTAAATTCATTTGTAAAATTAGCTAATGTTTGGTCGGGTTTCTGCTTTAGACTGAAAAATAAATTCTGAGCACCCCCGAAATTACATTTAACGGAAAATAATTCCCTTAACTTCTCCTTGAATTTTCCTATGTCTGCTTCTAAAAATAATGATTCATCCTGCATGAGAGTTTCCCTTGCCGATCCTATGATCTTGGCTTTCAAAATTATTAATTTGTGTTCATCGCTATATTTCGTTTTGTCAATTAAATTATCAAATTGTAGTAGGAAATAATTGATATTAGTTTCTTTTTTACCATCAAACGGATAAATTAATCCTACTAAATGCTCTGCATTAGGAGTTGCCATATTTCCTATCCCAGAAATTTTTGATCCCGAATTCTTTGTTTTTTTTCTTTGTTTATCGTTTTTGTTCTCTCCCGAAATTTTTTCGTTTTTATTTAATAATATTTTTAATTGCCTTCTTGTTTTAACGCCACTTAAACGCGTGTTATTTCTGAGAGATTTCCTCGTACCTCCTTTAGTCATAAAATCAATTATCCTCAATTTTTTTAAATAATAAAACTACAATGATTTACTTAAAAAAATAACCAACGTGATATAAATGTATCCACATATCTTATTATTATTATTTTTTTAATTTGTACAGTTTTATCCACATGTGCTAAACCTAAAATATCAAAATATTTGATGAATTTTAGAATAAAATCCTTTCTATCATAAGACACATAAATACATAAAATTAAATAACAACCTTTCTCTTTTTTTTTTTTCAATAGTGTAAACATACATATATATACACTTTTTGTTTTTTTGAAAAATGTGCCAATTCTCTCAAACAAAAATACACTTGCATGCCAATGTCTCGGTTTAGTATCATAATCATAAAATTTATTATGTGAAAAAAAAACAAATTTTTATTTATTTTATTATTTTACGTATATATATACCAATTTTAACAACAACTCCTATTTTCTTATAATCAAAAGAGAATCTATCTTATCTCCAATCTAATTATCTCCTTTAACATGTATATTTGTCAGAATCATTCATTCATTTCATTATCATTTTTTTTTTTTTTCACAAAAGGAATTCAAGTAATCACAAAATTAAAATTTTTTTTTTTTTTTTTTTTTTTTAAAAAAAATCAAATAATCACAATATTAATTAAATATTTACTTCTAATATGGCAGTAATAATATTTAAATTGGAACTAATTAATTTCTTGAAAAATAATTTGGTTCTTTAAAGTACTCAAATTAAAAGAAATTACCATACTACTGTATTATTAAAGTACTAAAATCAACCAAGTTCGTTCTTTTAATCATTTAAATTAAATACATAAAAATAAATAATTAAGGAACTGGTATCACGGCACCAATTTTTTGGGGGGTTGAGATGATGGAGAGATTTTTACATACCTAAAAATATTTTGTAATAATCATATTGCTTCCTTAGTACCTTTGATTTCCCTCCGATATTTCTCTCCCCAAAATTGTGCATCAATTTGATCAACCAATTTATTTATTTTACAATAATTATAATTAAATCTGTTAGTGATCGTATTATGTTTCTAGGATCTGATTAGGGAAAAGAATATTTTCTGCAGCCTAAGGAATACTAATAACAATTCTAATAAAATGATAACATTCCTTACAAAATACTTCCAATTAAAATTTCTTACAAAAAAAAAATATTCTTATCCAAAAAAATTTAGATTAATTTATGCGTTGTGTTTTTTTTGACGTTATCAGATCCTTATGAAACGTTGATCAGCATGCACCTAGAGTAATTTCGACACATACTCCATAAATCATCACCATGCTTTGTCATTTATAAAACAAAAACATTTATTTGTACAACACAGATCACACATAATACACTAAATATATACATGCACATAAATAAATTACAAAGATACAAAATAATCAAATCAAAATCTATTCATTTTTTTATAGCTGTTGGCATTACTGCATAATTACATTTTATGCTTTGTAACACGATATTTTCAATATTGAATTTGATTTCATAAATTCGTGAGAAATCATCACCATAATTAATTAACCGGCGGGACAATTGGCGTGCAAGTGTTTCACCATTATTTTTTAGTTCGATCATATTCTATACTCGTGGGCAAAATAAGGGGAAATAAGTCGGTAAAAAGCATACCTTTTTTAAAGTTGCTGACATCATAGGTAAATGCATACCCGGACCGATGAGTAGAAGTCCGGCACACTTTTATTGCTCATATTGGCGAAGATTATCACTCGAGCACGTTTGGTAGACTGACTGCCTGACTGACTGACTGACTCGTAATTTTTTTTTTTACAAATTTCAGAAGCAAAAAAGTGTATAATAATTATTCTGTAGTCGAGTTATCCTTCGACCATTCACAGTTTTCCTTTTAACATATTTTTTTCCCCTTCCAGTCTCATTGGCTGTCCTTAAATTGACTATTAACTTGAACGCCCCCTAATTTTAATTTTCTAGGGGCTTCTACAGGCCTAGTCGTCAGAATGTCTATGTTGTTGATAACTATTACCACACACGCAGATGAGATTTCCCCTTTTGCCCTGTCGTAAATACACAATAATGAAAATGTCTCTGTTTTGTCATTTATTTATGGGCGTCCGTCACAGTCTTATTGCCGCTATAAATTTCTTGTCTGAGTTGTAAATCCACTGTCCTCTGTTCCTTTCTTTTTTTATAATTTATTTCCGATAGTTAGTTTTCTTTACAGAATTGTCTGGTTTGAGGGATGTGGGTTTTACACCCATCAAATAGTTTTTTAGACGTTCGATAAAATGATGCATAGATCAGAAGCATAAAATGAGAAATGTAAAAACCATGATTTCCAAGTAAAATACCAGACAATTGGAGAGTCTACAGAAAGAAATGAACCCGTTATCTTATGCACAGGATAGTCTTCTTACACCAACCAGAAAATTATCAGTTAAATACGAAATTTAAAATTCTGACTTTTGGCCAGCTTTTTCAGCGAAATACCACACTGTGCGTCGTGCGGTACCTAATTATAGCGACAGACCTTAATGTTCGGGCGTAGAGAAAGATAGAAAAAAAGAGATGCTCTTATCTTGCTAAATGCATTTATGCGGGATAGATGGTAAGTCAAGTTGAAGGAGAATTCCAAATATTCTTCAATTTTTAATTGTCTTAAATAATATGTTAAAGAGCAGTTAAGAGTGATCTCAAATCCAAAAGGGTAACTTTATGACATAAGTTTAATCTATTTTTGTTCGGAAATGCATGTAACTAGAAAGTGCTGTTGTTTAGAAACAATGACATCAAACGGTTTTTTCCTCCTTCTTCGTGTTTTTTTTTTTTTTTTTTTTTTTTTTTTTTTTTTTTTTTGCATAGGATAGTTGAGTTTGGTCTCTAATATGGCCATTTTTTACTTTTTTCCGTTTCGGTTGCACATTTAAAAAAAAAAAATACTTTCACTTTCAAAACCAGTTTCGAAAGTGAAAGTACCTTTATTAAACATATCTGCAACCTAAACCGAAAAAGTAAAACAGCCATATTAGAGACCAAGCTCAAATAAGCTATGCAAAAAATCCTTTAAAAGTATGCAAAATTAAACGAGAAATTCGAAAACAACCTGCCCATAGGATTAACATTACGGAGTGGGTGTTTTCATGTTAGTGAAGAATCTACTTAAAGTTTTGACTACCTTTCATGAAACACCCTGTATACAGTCGAACTTCGTTAACATGAACCTCAATGGGAATCAAAATGCCGTTCATGTTAACAATAATTCTTCTTATCAGTATCAAATCTTTGTATTCGTTTTTGCAGGAGATTGCGAAAGCAATTCAATTTAAAAGTAATCCACATTAAGCGTGTTTATGTTATTAGAACTATTATGAAATACATGCTTAAATTTGAATAACCAATATAATATTGTTACATATAAATTACTTATTCTATTTTTATTTATTTATTTATTTATTTTACAGGAAAACAATTGATCAATCAGCATTTCTTTCATTCCTTATCCACTATAATCGTGAAAAAAAAAATAGCAGAAAAATCTATCTCAAAAGAGAACAGAAAACCGAGCCAGACGCAGAGACAGAAGTGTTCAGTTCGCTGGTCACTCATTGTTCATCGGCGTAAGCTTGAAAGATGACTGCCGAAAGAAACACTAAACTAAAAAAAATCCTACTCTGCCCCCTACTTCTCCAAGCGTTCGTTCGAGAAATATGAATTCGAACGGACAGGCGTCACGTGACGAATAGCCCTTAATGTCCACCCTGTCTTAGCCGTCGTGCGTTCCCTAATTATAGCGACAGATCTTAATGTTCGGGCGTAAGAGAAGATAGAAAAAAAAAGTTTGAGATACTCTTATCTTGCTAAATGCATTTATGCGGGATTGTAGATAGATGGTAAGTCGAGTTGAAGGAGAAGGTTGGAAGAATTCGAAATATTCTTCAACTGTTAATTGTCTTGAATAATTTGTTAAAGAGCACTTGAGTGATCTTAAATCAAAAAGGGCAACTTTATGACATAAGTTTAATCTATTTTTGTTCGGAAATGCATGCAACTAGAAAATGCTATTGTTCAAAAGCTATAAAATCATTTTTTTTTTTTTTTTACATATGATAGTTTAGTTTGGTTTCTAAATGACTATTTTTTACTTTTTTCCATTTCGGTTGCAAATTTTTTTTTAACAAAAATACTTTTACTTTCAAAACCGGTTTCGAAAGTGGAAGTATCTTTATCAAAGAAATCTGCAACCTAAACCGAAAAAAGTAAAAAAAAAAAAAAAAAAACAGCAATATTAGAGACCAAGCTCAAATAAGCTATGCAAAAAAATTGCTTAAAAATATGCAAAATTAAACGAGAAATTCGAAAACAACCTGCCCATAGGATTAACATTACGGAGTGGGTGTTTTCATGTCAGTGAAGAAGCTTCTTAAGGTTTTGACTACCTTTCATGAAACACCCGGTATATAGGGCAGATAAATTTTTAATTAGAACTATTATTAAAATAATATGTTTAAAATTAAATAACCAGTATAATGTTGTTACATATAAATTTTTTTTTCAAGGAAACGATTGATCAATTAGCATTTCTTCCATTCCTTATCCACTATAGCCGTGAAAAAAAAAAAAAAAAAACAGCAGAAAAATCTACCTCAAAAGAGAACAGAAAACCGAGCCAGACGCAGAGAGAGAAGTGTTCAGTTCGCTGGTCACTCATTGTCCATCGGCGTAAGCTTGAAAGATGACTGCCGAAAGAAACACTAAAATAAAAAAAAATCATACTCTCCCCCCTACTTCTCCAAGCATTCGTTCGAGAAATATGGATTCGAATGGACAGGCGTCACGTGACGAATAGCCCTTAATGTCCACCCTGTCTTAGCCGTCGTGTGGTACCTAATTATAGCGACAGACCTTAATGTTCGGGCGTAGAAAAGGATAGAAAAAAAAAAATTGAGATGCTCTTATCTTGCTAAATGCATTTATGCGGGATTGTAGCTGAAGGAGAGGGTTGGAAGAATTCGAAATATTCTTCAACTGTTAATTGTCTTAAATAATACGTTAAAGAGCAATTGAGTAATCTCAAATTCAAAAGGGCAACTTTATATTTTTATCCTGAAATGCATGAAACTAAACTAGCAAGTGTTGGTGTTCAGAAATTATGTAATCAAACTGTTTTTTCCCCTTTTTTTTTAACGCAATCGGTTTTTTAGAAATTAGTGCCAAAGTGGGCGTTTTGAACCGAATTTCTGCGCGAAAAAAGAGGAAGGATGGAAAACGTCTTTGTCACATGATAAAAATCACTTATAACTCAATAAGTAATTTATTTATCACAAAATGCAGAAAACAGTTCAATCCGAAATTGCTTTCAAATTTGCGTTTTGAACCGCATTTCTACGCGAAAGAAGAAAACCAATCAAGGAAGAATGAAAAACGCCATTGTCACGCAATCGATTTATTGTGATAGTAGGTAATTTATTGAACCCAAAATGGAAAACACAGTTTGATTCGAAATCTCTTCCAATATTATATCTTTCCGTTAAAAAATGAATTTGTATGTGTGTCAAAACGTTTTGCGCTTGTAATAGAGCAGCTGAGAATAGCCATAATCAGTCATATAAGTAGTGAGATGTGGAGCCTATAAAGCGTAGATCCTGGTAGAAAAGTCATGCATCGGACGTAGACGATGAGATATTTTTTAGTATTGTGAAAATATTGATACAAAATCTTCAGTTTTATCTCCTTCAACTTGCTAACAAAACCTTTAAATCCATAAAGAATGCAAGGTTTCGCTTATAGCTTTGCTTGGAAGAGAAAATCTGATTATTTCAACATAGATAAATTGAACCACTCTCGATAATTCGGGTCCTATCGGTCGTAGATACTTTATTTCTACGATTTTCTAATCAAATTATTTTTTGCCAAATTAATCGATAAATTCACTAAATTCCGTATGATTCATTAAAGTTTTTTTGCAAAGGCAAGCTTCAGTACAGATCAATACATTATATTCATAAATCTCACGTGTCGGTAAAATTACTTTACAACAACAAAAGGTTGTGTGCGAGAAAATCATATTTGACCAAAAAAATCGTCATAGCTACTTTATAGCTTACTACTTTTATGACACTTTTATTTACCACTTTCCACTTATATGCTACTGTACAACAAAAAATACGTGTCAGCATCAAATCCATGTTTGGCATTTTGTCTCACAAACGGGCGTCCAAGAAAATTTAA